>JABUQX010039406.1:47500-59471 GCA_015478945.1 Trachelipus rathkii
CTACCTTACGGCTCAAGCTATCCAGTCAATCCACTAATAAATTCATCAGTTCTGCATATTTATATCCTAATTCAACCAACTATCCAAAATGCTTTTAGTACTTCAACATCAACTTCATCTTCTCTTCTGGACCTTTCTCTGATATCATCATTGTTGGTAATTTCAACTTCATCAACGCCAGTGATTTTTCTTGAATTTTCAAGATACTACCACTTTTCTATCCAGAATAACCTCGAATAGTTGGTGCAGCTACTTACTCGTATTCGTGATCGTTTTTTAGATGAACTCAACATTTTAGACACTTTATTAACTTTCAATCCTGTAAAGCTCTTTCCTTTTCTGAGTTTCCTCCTATCATGTTCTTATATCTATATCCATCCTATTCTCTCTCTTCAAGTGTTCCTCAGGAAAGACCCCGATTACGGCGAGGAAACGTTTTGGACACACCGGTGTCGCAAACTGATTCGACTTGAGGTCGTATTTCTTTGACTTCCACGGAATGACTACTGTTTTGATGTAGGAAGGGAGGGTAGGGGAGGGGAGGGGAGGGGAGGGGAGGGGAAGGACCCCCCCAGGAATTTGATTCTCTCTAGCATGAAGGATTTCATTTTAAATTATTTCGTTTCAACTAAACTTAACAAACCTTGGTTTAATTCTGTTTGTTCTCATGTCATTCGTCGCAGGAACGATACCTTCAGGATTAGAGTTGTTTGTAAACTCCAAAAGCTTGTGCAACGTATGTTTCATCCAGGAAAAGTGAAAAATCAATTCTCCGTTACACTAAAATCTCTTTTTCTCAGCAGAAAATCCAATAATCTTTCTAGTTCCCCTTCCTCAAGCTTTTTCTGTCATTTTGCTTTTTCTTCTTTGCTTCTTCTTCTTTGCTTCTTCTTCTTTGCTTCCTCTAGAATCTTCTAATGGCACAATTGGATTGATAAAGAGAAATGTGTCTTGAACAAATTTTCTGAAGCAATGTAGATTCGTTGAAGAATGTTTTATCGGATTCTCTACATCATCTCTTCAAAAAATCAATATCCTTTCCAGTACCACCACCGGTAATGCTGGTAATTCCAAACTTTCTCATACGTATCCGAATTCCCGCCTGCATAAAGTTGGTATACCATATCCGCTATAAGTGGAATATCGATATTGTTTTCAAGGAATATATAATATTTAATATACGATACATCAGTATATGAATTATAATGAATAAATGAGAGGCAAATATCAATTCAATGCCGAAGCGGTTAAAATATTAAAATGAAAAAATAAAAGAAAGTTTAAGTTTAGGAAATGATTAAATTTTTTTAAAGTTTGTTAAATTTAAAAAATATGAAGGTTTAGGAAACACACACACACCTACACACACACACACACACACACACATATATATATATATACAGTATATTTTTTTAAAGTTTAAATTTAAAAAATATGAAGGTTTAGGAAACACACACACACACACACATATATATTATATATATATAATTATATATATATATATATATATTAATATACTATATATATATATATATATATATATATATATATATATATATTATATATAATATATATATATAATATATACTTTTAATATATATATATATATATATATATATATATAATAATATATATATATATTATATATATGTCAGTTTCAGCCACTCCTGTCCCCGTTCTTCTTATATATATATATTATATATATATAATTATTTATATATATATATATATTTACAGTATATATATATATGTATATATATATATATATATATATATATATATATATATATATATATATATAATATTATATATATATATATATATATATATATAATATATATATATATATCGTAATTTATATATAATATATAATATATAATAGATATATATATAATATATATATATATATATATATATATATATATATATATATATATATATATATAATATATAATATATATATATATATAATATAAATACATATTATATCATATTATTATATAATTGAATGTAGATATATATATATATATATATATATATATATATATATATATATATATATATATGGGAATTTTTATACTAGAGTCAGTATGTAACAAATGCAACCTATTGCACTGTTTACATTTCGAGGCGACGCAATGTCCGGACCAGACATTCCTTTAAGTTTGTTCAACAGGTTCCCACACCAAAGTCGACTTCCAAACAATAACAAGCCAATACTTCATTTTCCTGTTTGGGAATGTTTCTTGCTACGATGGCACCATCTTTTCTTCAATCCTTTCTCTATAAAGGCCAAAACTCTATACCACAATAGCTAACGCCCCGCCCAGCGATATGTACCTTTGCAATAACAACCAAGTCCTTGGGTAGAAGAAAGCCGAAAGGATTTCATTCTACTTGCAGAGCCCATACTAAACAGTTGAGGTGAGTGTTTGCTAATGGTAGTGACTAACCAGTGTGGAAGAGAAGAGTGTTCGAATTTAGTTTTATAACACAATCAAAATTATCATTAAATATATTTGCGTTGAATAATATACGAATATAAATATATATATACTATGTGAGACATACCAATATGTAGTATGTGTACCCATATATATATATATATATATATAATATATATATATGTATATATATATATATATATATATATATATATCAATATATATATATATATATTATATATATATATATATATATATATATATATATATAATATATATATATATATATATCTATCTATACTTATTTTCTGTGTGCCCCGATATTTCATAAATGTTTCCTTTCCAGAATACTAATACGGGCGAGTTCATATCTTTCGTCGCGATGTAGTCTAGACCAGACTTGGAGGTGTGTTTATTTAAATACTCAATTTTATTATTATAACAATAACTTGTGTACTATTTAAATGTGTTATAATAATAATAAATAATATAAATAATAATAATAATAATAATAACTAATAATAATATAATAATAAGTAACAATGATGGTAATGATAATAATAATAATAATAATAATAATAATAATAATAATAATAATTAACACCTATATTTTTTACAGCTAAAGATGTAAAGGTCTAGAATAGTTTTTATATTACTTTTTCTTGTTTTAGGTTTTTTTTATTCCTGCGGTTCCTCTAAATTGTTATGCGAGGGAAATGTTATGAGTATTTATTGGTAGAGATTTATTTTGATATTATTGCATTATTCTATCTTATGTGTATAACCGAAAGTTCTGTGTATTTTTACTTAATAAGATATAAAACGAATGGCTTATGATTATACCTTTGTTTCCTCTAATTTAAAACCTGAATTGATTGAGATATACTGCAAGCCCCATTGATACATTAATACTTAATACACCAGGTGGGTGAAAGTCCCCCATTGCATAGAAGGGATTGGGACCAATCCCTTATAACTTTTATTTGTCACTTTTATTTCTCTTCATGTAACTGTGTCGTTGTGTGAGGCACAACGGGGAGTTCTTAAACACGAAGTGAATGTGCTAAAGAGAGACGAAACTCAGCAAGAATTAGCCAATAGTGTTTACTGAAATAAACCTCTCCATTCAAAGGTGCGCTGCACCCAGGAGCTTGAGCATCCGACTAGCATCAGACAACTCTGTGTCTATGCATCTACTAAGTCCCCTCTCGCACATATAAATCGCGATTGCATAAGAAAATAAAATAATCAGACAAATTGGCGACCTTATACCAGAATACGAAGAAAGAAGAATCTTCTGATGTCAGGATCGCCTTAGACAAATTGGCGATCCTTGTGACCAGAATAAAGGGGGCGAGAGAATCTTCTGATAAATCAGAACAAGCCAATTTCAGACAAATTGGCGATCTTTGAACCAGAATAAAGAAACGAATAAAGGAATCTTCTGAAGCCTAAATCTACATATAAAAAATATTGGACAATTGTCGAAGCCAATTTTTGGAAAATTAGCAACCCATTGCTATCAGGAAAAGCCGTCGAAGAGGCTAAGAATCTTTTGATAATCAGGACAGCCGTCGAAGAGGCCACCACTACGAAGAAATCAACTGTTTTTGTTTCTAAGTAACTATTTTAATATCTCAATTAAGCCGTGAATTACCATTAAAAATTAGGGGTGAAATCATAAGCTAATCGATAATAGTAAAAACAGAACTAGGTATTACTACACAGATAGAATATTTATATTTTCAAAAGTCTCTAAGAAAATAAATACTGCATATGAGCGCCTTCAAAAACTCAGCCCGAAAAGCCATAGGAAACCAGGAAAAAAGGAAAGAACCTCCAGTAGCGACTGTAAAATCAACTTTGGCAGAAGCAAAGAATCCAGAAGTAGGTTAAAATTTACTTTTAACTAAGTATCAAAATATCATAGAAGATTGACACTACAGAAAATCAAGAAAATATAAATTTCAATTTGGGAAAATATGAAAAAATAGGTCAAGAAATTTTGTCAAATCAACTTTACCTTTCCCCAATATATATTTTCTTTAATTTAATTATTCAGTATTAATTAGATAATTTAATTATTATTAAATACGTAATACTCTATTAACGAAAATACGATAACCATTATTCTTTTTGAGTGGATGCGTGTATACACGACTAACCGTATGATCAAGAGAGAATCAATACATGAAACGTAAATGTTTGTTTGTCAAAACAGAACGAAAGAAGTGTGAATAGACTCTTGTTATTTTTCTTTTGTTTTAACCGATTATTTTGTTCCTAATACTTTGCACACAATATATATACATATGTACGTAGTATATATGTTATAATTTTTATTATAATATATATGCACAATATATGTATGTATGTATGTGTGTGTGCACAAGTATGTACACTACTATCCACAGAAAATAGTGTGTGTGTAAGCGAGGCGTAAGTAACAAACAAAAAACTGACTCCGCCCGATCATACAAAGAGACAAACAAACCACATCCACGAAAGAGCAATCGAAGCTGCAGTTGTGTGTTCTCCGCGGAAACGGAGAAGAGAATCGCACGAGAGACTTGGAGGGAATTGAAATTCCAATTTGCGAATAAGCAGTTCTCGTAGGTAAAAAATTGATATCAATATATTATATATATATATACACGCTATATATATATTATTATATATAATATATCTATATAATATATTTAATATATATATATATATATAATATATATATAATATACTATATATATTATATATATATATTATATAATATACAAAATATATATAATATATATAATATATGTATGTTGTTTGGTTATTATTAAAGTATTAGTAGAGATAAGTGAAAATTACTCCATTTTTTTTTTCTAAAATACAATCTTCTTTGATTTTAAAATTCTGTAATTTCATATATACATATTATATATATATCACGGTTATATATATATATTATATATATATATATATAATATATATATATATATATATATAATATATATATATATATATATATATATATATTATATATATATATTGTCTACCAACCATACGTGTACGTACGGACACGTATAGTGGGGTGTGCCACACGCACACAGAGTTGAGTTGACTCACCTGGCACGTGACTCATTCACACCTGCTCAATCGGTTATAGATGCATGATACGCGCGAGCGTATAAAGTCGAACGAACATGCCTTGAAAAAAGCACTGCAACAAGAAATTGTTTTTCTTTTCGGTTTTCTATTCTCGCCATTCCTTGATTTGTTAAGCGATTAAATAAGCGATATATATATATATATATATAATATAATATATATTATATTATATAGTATATATATATATATATATATATATATAGTGCGACTTTCTATACATGTATTGTATATATATAAATATGTATGTGTGGTGTATGTTTATATGTGTATAACCACCTTATCTTAAAGGTCAGGTCTTTTTCATTGACAGCACTCCAAATCAGTTTAAAACTTTTAAAATTTATTTGTTTTAACCTGCCAAGGAACCTCTCACTACAAGCCAACTTCAATTAAAAACATAACTATTGCCACAGTTAATTTTTATTTGTCTTAATAGCTTTCGAGGTTCTAGTTAATTTAAAAATATTAAAAGTGGTAGTGATTCATTTTACTATTTTTCTTTAAAGTAAAAGACAAAAGTCATTAGACCACATTGTCCATTGATTACATTAAAAACCCTCACCGACTTTTCTCATCAAAAAACTTTATTATATCTTCCATCAAACTCATTTTACCCTTTTTTCTCCAAAAATCACAGCCTTTCTTTCATTCTCTTAGTTTTAAGCCTTGATAAATACCAATAAATATATATATCATATATATAGCTTTTGAGGTAAAATGGCCGAGAGAAACGGAGTTAGAGAAGAAGAGAGAGAGGGAAGAGGAGGAGAATGCGAGTCGAGAGAGAGAGGGGAGATGAATGAATAAAATAAAGAAAGAAAATGAGATGAAAAAAGAGAATAAGTTGGAGGAAGAAAATAAAATAGAGAAAGAAAACAGAAGAGAGAAAGAAATGAAAAAAGAAAACGTTCCACCCTTTCCGCTGCATACAAGAAAGGAGGACAAAATGGCAAGTTCGAAAGAGGGGAATAACCAAGCAGATAAAGCCAGAATTCTGTTATCTACAGATGCAACTCGAGGTAATGATGATTCCTACAAGGAAGAACTCATGGCATTCCTAACTTTTGAATGCCCAGAACAAACACCTTTCACCACATTTTTGGGAGAACTAGAAAGCTTAATGAAAGCATACTTAGAGAAAGCAAAAGACAAAACCCCTATCTATCCTTTCGAGAAGGACAAAGTCAACTATATGATAATAGCTAAGATTGTCGATCATGTCTCTCCCACGAAAAATGGTAAGTGTTTGAAGAATGAAATTATTAAGGTGTTTGATCCAATGATGAATATTCGATCTCTGTTAGAAAAGGTATCAAAAATAGCCGCTGCAATTCTAGAAGAACCCGATCTACACAGGCCCTCCGTGCCTAAAAAGATAAATGAAAATCTCGAACGGTCGTCCGCACCTAAAGAGATAAACCAAGATCTCAAACGGCCATCCGCGCCAAAAGGAGATGAAAGTCTTGACAAGCCCTCTGCGCTTAAGAGAAGTAAGGGAAGTTTTGCTTTGTACGATGTCGCTCAAGAGAAACCGCTGTTAAGGAGACAGGAGCAAGCAGAGGAAGTACCTCTCTCCTCCGCCCTTCACCATGCTGGAGCCGACGAGCTGAAGAATCAACAGTCAGGGAGACCGGAGCAAGCAGAGGAAGTACCTCTCTCCTCCGCTCTTCGCAATTTTGAATCCAAAGAATTGATGAAACAACTGTTAAGGGGACCGGAGCAGGAAGAGGAAGTACCTCTCTCCCCCCCTCTTCAAAATTTTGAGTCATCGGGAGCCAAACCAAAACAGAGACACCCTTCCACTATAAAAGACAATTCAAGTCAATCAGAGAATTTGCAGGCAGCCAATGATCACCTTGAAGAAGAAGAGAAAATCGATCGGAAAGGAAAGCAATATTTTTTCAATACTGTTTTAGCTTTCAAGAAAGAACAAGAGGGTTTAAACTCCATAACAGTTCTGAACACCTCCTCAATTTTCAGTTTTATCACACGACAAACGCTAAACGATCTCGGAAGGAAAGAGAAAACCATAGCGTTATGTAAGTTAACAAAAATAAGAATCAGGGGCCTGAGTGGTGAGAATCCACAGCCTTACCGAGAAATAGAACTGTACTTGCAGTTAGCAAACCAATATAAAAGGATCCGGTTCCTCATACATGAGCTAGAAGCCCCATGGAACCTATTGCTTGGTACCAACGTTTTAGAAAGCATGGATATCAGTGTCAATTTATACCAAAAGATGATAATTTGTGGGGGCAAACATGTCACCAAAATTCATTTAACTCCTTTTAAAGAAATAGAGAGGGACACCAAGAGAAGCCCCTATCATCAAAGGAAGAGATATGCCTCCTCCATCCCTTATACCCTGCACGAAATTGTATTCAAAGAAGGAAGAATTAGGGAGGGAGATGTCATTAAAGAAATTTAATGAGTATCACACCATATGAGGGAAGAATAAGTTTAAGATGATCTATATATATATATGTATATAATATATATATATATATATTATATATATATATTATATATATATATATATATATATATTATATATATATATATATATATATATATATATATATATATATATGTATGTGTGTGTGTGTACACGTGTGTTGTGTATATATATAAGTGTTTAAAAATGGCATTTACAAACGATAAGAATAGTCTGCTTCCTCCCTCATGAATGAGTGTGCAATTCCCATTAAAAAAAATTTTTCCCAGTCTCATATGAGACATGTTTAAGTAATAATTTTGAATAAATTTCTGTTTTCATGTGTATAAAACGCGGTTCCATTCCTTTAGTAAATATTTTTGTTTGTCATAAAAGAGCAAGTTTAGCTCTATATCTGTGCGATTGACCAAGAACCTTTCTATTACTTTTTATGTACATTTAAAGATGGAATTCAAAACCTTTAAAAAAGATACTTAAATTGATCGAATAGCATGTTTCGTCAATCAATTTTTCTTTTATGTATATTCGAGATAGAATTCCGAAGAAAGAGGTGACTACACCTCTATAGCACAGATATGTAATTTTGATTAAAAAATCACTTCTCGATCATTTCAAGCCACTTAATGAATTAAAAAAGAACAGAAATGACTGTCATTTTTTATCGAACTTTGAGACCTAAATATATAAATATATATAGGTATATATATATATATATATATATATATATATATATATATATATATATATATATATATATATATATATATATATATATACATGTGTGCATGTGTGTGTGAACACATACGAATATCTGTCTGTATAACAGAGATGGATTTATTTTTAAGCTATTTAGATTGGGACTAAAATTGGTTTGTTTCTTCATTTGTGTGTAAAGTTTTCTACCCTGTTAGAAACAGCATAGAGATATTACGATTTATAAAATCGGTTGCTAGAATATTCTTGTTAAATAGGAAAGGGCCGGGTAACATTTTAACACTTAAAATACTCTAAGGTTAGGGTCGAAAAGATAGCGGAACAGGACGTCTCCGAGCAATTCACCCGAAAACCATCAAAGCATTTATAGCAAGCATTTCCGCCAGTTGCGAGGCATCCAATCTACGGGTAATCGTAAATCCCTAGATGCATGCTGGTAGGTAGCAGGAAACTGATCTCAAAGTTGTTACAAGCCTAGCTGGCAACAAACCCAAGGGAAGGGGGGACAGTGTAACCGAAGTGCCTAGCAAAGCAATATAAGAGCCGTATGCCCTATAACTCCTTTTTCTGAAATTTCTATGTAGATAGGTATCTAATAGATAAAATAAAGTGTATAATATATGCCTAATGCCTTATCTTTTTGTTTAAGAGAGAATTGACCGTAGTAAAGTATTTTCAAGATCACAAATCCTCTGATTTGAAAGGCAGAGCAACCTTCTACGATGACTGGACACCATCTACAAGGTTCGAAACGAGACAAATCAGTTGAGTTTGTGGAAAGAAGGAGAGAGAGTGACCACAGAATCACTTATTTCCAGAGCAGAGGAAAAGCCAAGTTTGTCCTAAGAGTGTTAAGTAAAGATTTGATCCTATTTTTCATAGATAATGTAACATTTTTATCTCTTGAAATTTTCACCATTTTGCATATGATTTTTATCATTTTATACGTTCAAGAGCAGTCAGCTTAACATATTTTAATTCATGACGAAGTTTTAGTGGATAAAATGATCCTAGCATTAACCAAATCGCATTTTTGTTTTGTCTGAGTTGAAACACTATCTTCTTTTCGTAAGTTAAGACCAAAAGATTATATAATGCAGTAAGAAGACAAAATCATAGGATGGTAAGCGTAGTCTTCCATAAAAGAGACTTAGGTTAGTTCATCTCACATAGACAGGTGTTACCTAACAACGAGGATTAAGTACTTTTAGGAGAAGTCACTCGTGGGCCGAAAGTTTCCCCGGTCTCCCCTGAAAGACTTTCAATCATATAAGCCTCTGGATGTTCAGGACGCGTGTACCCATATTTAATATGATTTTAAAGACAAAGTAGTCATAAATTCTTCTTCTCAAATTTTAGGTTTAAAAAAAGATAGATAAAGCACTCATTTTCTTCAAATTGAGACCGTAAATATAGGGAATTTACTTCAATTTTGAGTTTCGAAAAGACCAAACAAAGACAAATTTTTTGAATGTAGGTTGCATGCTAGTTTTAACTATTAGAATACCTCGTTGATACAAAACATCTTTTAGAGGTAGGAAAAGGAGTAAGAAGTGATAAATTACTTCCCCTAAACGAGAAAGAAATTTGAATAATGGCATAAATAGTACTAGTTTTTGACACAAAGTTTTCCTGAAAACCCTTCAGAAGGGGGTAGTAGCATTTATATAAGTCTCATCCCGCCAGTCCGACCAAAATACTATAAGTCTTAAGAAGCATGTAATACAGGCCGCGATACCCCGCCTGATCTTTTTAGAACGTAAGTGCCGATGCCAGACTTAATGCCCATTTCCCCATATATGCATTTGAAAGAATATTTTACTATTTTACTATTCGCTATTTATCCATATTTCGTTTAGAGCGTAGCCAAGGAAGTAGGGGGAAGATATTCCAAACAAGATATATATATATATATATATTATATATATAATATATATATATATAATTATATATTATATATATATATATATTATATAATATGTATAATATATATTTATATAATAT
This sequence comes from Trachelipus rathkii, assembly GCA_015478945.1. Lineage (NCBI taxonomy): Eukaryota > Metazoa > Arthropoda > Malacostraca > Isopoda > Trachelipodidae > Trachelipus > Trachelipus rathkii. Next base: position 58,268 of record JABUQX010039406.1, read on the forward strand.
ATATATATATATTAATATATATATATATATATATATATATATATATATATATATATATATATATATATATATATATATATATATATATATATATATATAGGTGTATGCATGAGTAGGTAAGTGAGCAATACCACTCATTTGCGATGTATTGATGAACAGGCACTTTAAATTGCCTAAACATTCTTTTGATGTTCTAAAATCTCTCTTCAAGAATCTTTTATTCTTTTGTGCCGAAGCACCATTTTTGTACAGCATTTTTATTTCATACTTTTAACACCAAACTCGGACGAGTATAGGTAATAAGTAATTGATGTTAGATTGGATTAAGATTGATTAACATTAGGTTTGCTTTAATCTAATTTTTTTTTGCTGTTTACTATGCTGTAGAAACAAATTACTTACACGATGTTTACATCACCAAAGGTTCTTCCTAGTCTGCGATTACAAGAGGTTTCGACCAAGGTTTAGATAGTCTGTTAGAGATGCCAGAGACAGTTATACTGGTGACTGATGGGACAAGCACCGACAGCTGTAAAAGACATCCAAATTCACACCTGAATCACCCTGACACACCCCTTCGAGTACTTAAAATAAAAAGGTTTTGGCAAGGACGGTGGAGCTCAGTTGATCAGAAGGTGATAGCCAGACAAACGTATGAACAAGGTCAAGCACAAAGGTAGTTTAGGTCAGGATGAATTTGTTGGTCGGTGGATAGTTTGATTGTAGTTTTGTTTCATTTAAATTTAAGCTGCTAGTCTGGATTAACAATCAACTGCACATATAGCCAATATTTGATTGATTTTAGGGATTTCTGTGAATGTTTTGCTCCAGAATATACACCTTATTGGCTTTCGTTTAATCTTTGCTCTAATACATTAGAGTACACTGTAATTCAGGATCCCCGAAAGATTGGGCCGAATGTTTGCAACGCAGTGGGAGCAAATTTTTTATAGCAAAATGCCAAGTGAGACACTGTATAATGAGAGGAGTTTATACAACCGCATCCCCTTTTAGGCTAGATGATAGTGGATTAAGAAAACATTTTTGCATATTGTAGATATACGCTTCTATTTTTGCATACCTCCTATTAGACTGGATTAAGTTTTCTTTTTACAAATATGTTCTATAAATTGACTGATTTTAAACGAAACATCTGCCACACTTCTCCCTAAATAACCCTATTCACTGAGGATCCGGCAGAGTA
>JABUQX010039407.1:5000-10000 GCA_015478945.1 Trachelipus rathkii
CAATAATATACTAATAATAATAATAATACCAGTGTAATAATAATAATAAACATATATAATAATAATAATAATATAATATGTAATAATAATAATAATAATAATATATAATGTAATATATCATATATAATAATAATAATAATATGCATATATATATATAATATAATAATAATAATAATAATAATATATATATATATATATATATGTAATATTAATAATAATAATATATAATATATAATAATAATATGAATAATAATAATAACTAATAATAATAACTTATATATAATATATATAATACATATACATATATATGTATGTATATATGTAATATATATATATATATGTATATATGTATATATATATAACTATATCATATGTACTGCTAACTATATATATATATATGTAATAATAACAACAATAATATAATATAAATATATATATATATATATATAATATATATATATATATATATAATAATAATAATAATAATATATATATAACATAATAATAATATATGTATATATATATATATATATGCATAATATATATCTTTCATATATATATATGTATATAATAATAATAATAATATATTATACACCTTGCTTCTCACATACGTTTTTCATGCATCTGTCAGTTGTTCTGCACGAAACTTCTTCAACGTCTTCTGTCCATCCACATCTCAGACGCCTCCACATCCTGGATGTTCCTTTCTCTCTTCATCATTGCCACGCTCACGTTGTCGCTCCATCTAACTTTAGGTCTTCCCACACTTCTTCTCCCCTCCGATATCCATTCCAGATATTTTCTGGGCACTCGTTTCTCCTCTATCCTCTTAACATGTCCGTACCACCGCAGCTGTCCCTTCTCCACAAGCTCTACCACGCTTCTCATGCCCAAATCCGCAATAACCTCTTCATTTCTCTTCCTGTCTCTTCTTGTTACTCCTCTAATCAGTCACAACACGCGCATCTCGCATGCTAACTTGCTATTTGCTCTCGCATTAAGAGCCCAAGCTTCATGTCCGTACGTCAGTATTGGCCTCAGTGTACTTGTGTACATCACCATCTTGACTCGTCTCGAAATTTTTCTTTCCTCCAACAATGGGAACAACATTGCTACTGTCCCATTAAATTTCATAATTCTCTTGTTTAATTCAAGCATTATGTTGTTTTCCTCACCATAGTGCACCCCCCAAATATTTAAACTGGTCCGTTTGTCTCAGCCCTTCTCCACTCAAACTCACCTCTAGGACATCTCCACTACCTCCAATCAACATCACCTGTCTTCCCTCTGTTTATCCTCATACCCCTCTCCTCCAACTCTTCGTCCCAAACCTCCAGAAAATTCTGCAATCTCTCTTAGTTTTGTGCAAACAACACCAAGTTATCCACGTATCCAAACATCTCATTCTCCACTCTGTTCCTCACCGATCTCCCACAACTGTCCATGTATATAATGAACAGAATTTGGAGAGCACGCTTCCTTGCTTCACTCTAGTTGTGACATTAAACCATTCTCCCTCACCGGAAATAGTCTTTACTCAGCATTTGCTGTCTACATAAGTGCTTTTTACTGCTTTTAACAATTTCTCAGGTCTTCCATATTCTATTCTTCTCAGTTCCCTCCACAATAACTCCCTTGGCACTCTATCAAAAGCCTTTTCTAGGTCTACGAAAGCTGCACATGTCTTCCTGTTAAATTCCCAATTCTTTTCACTTATCATTTTCAAAGCAAACACCACATCTATAGTCGATCTCCCCGGTTTGAAACCATGTTGCCACTCTTCTAGCTTGTGTTCCACCACCTCTCTCAGCCTTCTCTCTAATATCATTTCATAGATCTTCGCCGGGCGCGACATTAATGCAATCCCTCTATAGTTTCCACATTCTGTTTTATTATCCTTATTTATATATGGGGCAGATTGTTGTCCTACTCCATTCACCAGGCACCACATAATCTCTCCAGCACCTGTTCATCAGATTTAACATCCGTCTTGTCCCTTCAACTCCCATTTCCTTCAGCATCTCCGCAACTATTTCATCTTCTCCCGCCGCCTTTCCGTTCTTCATACCTTTCAACGCCACCATCGTCTCCTCCTCCGTGATCAACCACTCCTCCTCTCTCCCATCCCCCAACAAATCAAGATCTCGCAATCTCTCCTCCGCAACGCCCTCCACATTGCACAAATACTCGTAGAATCTCCTCCATCTCTCGTCAATCTCCCTTTTGTTTACTATTAGGACTCCGTTTTCGCCCTTTATAGCTCGTGCCATTGGTGTCGAGCTTTTCCTGTAATTCTAAGCTATATTAAAACCAACTTTCTTACGCCTGTCACTTCTTCCAACTCGTTTCCGATTTTTTCCCAGGTGGTTTCCTTTTCCATCCTTTTCACTCTATCAGACTCTCGCCGAGCCTCTACAGTCAACATATTCTCTTCTCTCCAACTCACCTCTCTTTTTTATCCATTTTCTAAAACATCTCATCTCATCTTATATACGCCACTGTATATATATATATATATATATATATATATATATATATATATATATATATATATATATATATCTAACTTTCTTTATCTTTCTCTTAATAATAATATATATATATATATATATAATAATAATAATATATATATATATATATGTAATAATAATATATATATATATATATATATATATTATATATATATATTCTTTATAATATATATATAATAATAATAGCAATAATAATATATAATAACAATAATAATATATATATATATATATATATATATATTATATATATATATGTATATAGATATATATAGCTTATATATATATATAATAATATAACAATAATAATATATATATAATATATAATATATATATATATATGCTAATAATAATAATAATATATATATATATATTTATATAACAATATATATATATATGTAATAATAATAACCTATATATATATATGCGTATAATATATGTATAATAATAATAATAATAACCAATAATATATGTATAATATATATATATATATATATATATTAATAATATAATATATAATAATATAATATATATATATAATAATAATAATATATATATATATATATGATCTATATAATGTGAGTCCTACCGTAGTTCCCAGGCGCGCGACCCAGGCTGCTGCCATCGGTGCGGTATACCCTTGCGGGTATTCTTTGGATTAAAAAAAAATTTAACTATACTAGATTTATTTTAACAAGTACCGTATAAAAGGGTCTCTAAATAGGCTTTTTCCTCATAATCATATACTATAATTATTAACAATAATTTTTGTTTTGTTTTTACATTTTCATGACTAAAAATTTTACCAATTCAGAAATGTGTTTACATTTGCCTGTAGCTATTAGTTTTTTTCCTAACTAAAGAATTTTACCCAGCATCAACAATGTATTCCACTTTTTCCCGGTGGCTATTGTAGTTTTTGAGATATGGATTTTGGCTCTTCTAGAGGCTGACCATATATATATATATATATATATATATATATATATATATATATATATATATATATATATATATATATATATATATATATATATATCTTCTTTATCTTAAACTATGTATTATATAATAACTTAACTAATATATATATATATATATATATATAACTCTATATATTATAACTTATATATATATAAGACGCTGAGGAGACCGACTCCTGCCATCGGTGCGGTATACCCTTGGGGTATTCTTTAGTTAAAAAAAATTAACTATACTAGAAAGCCTATTTATTTTAACGAGTACCGTATAAAAGGTCTCTAAATAGGCTTTTTCCTCATATTACTATAATTATTAAAAATAATTTTTTTTTATTTTTACATATTTGTGACTAAAAAATTTTACCAGGATTCCAAAAATGTATTCCTTTTGCCTGTTATTTTTGTATTTTTTTTTTTTTTTTTTTTTACATTTTCCTAACTAAAATTTTACCAGCACTCCAACAATGTATTCCTTTTCCCGGTAGCTATTGTAGTTTTTTGAGATATGGATTGTGGCTCTTCTAGAGACTGAAAATATATATATATATATATATATATATATATATATATATATATATATATATATATATATATATATATATATATATATATATATATATATATATATATATATATATATATATATATATATATATATATATATATATATATACATATATATATATATATATATATATATATATATATATATATATATATATATATATATATATATATATATATATATATATATATGTATATATATATATATATATATATATATATATATACTATGCTGCTGCTCATATATATATATCTTTCTTTCTTCAGCTTCCTCTTTGCTTGCCCCAAGATTGGGGTAGGTGCGCTACAAGCATCGAGGAAGAAAAAGCAGTAGGAGAACACCGCTGACAAACGTCGAAAGAATGCCCAGCCTTACCGCCCCCTCTGTACCATTAATTAGTGAGGCTCGTCACAGACAGAAAATCCACTAGAGCATCATGGGACCGCGACGGACCCTCACTATGGTAAATCGTCAATGTAAGGGTTCATCCACATGGCCCAGGTGGACCACAACCATGCCCCCATACAAAAAACCCCCGCCATTCTCTCCTATCCACGCACCTTTATTCTCGCCTCTGCCAAACTCACATTTCTCTCCCTTCTGACATTCGTTCACCGACTCAATCCACTTTCTCTTCGATCTCCCAGCCGGCCGGTTCCCAACACACTCTCCACATACACATCCGCTTAACCAACAAACTTTCATTCATCCTTTCCAAATGACCAAACCATCCAGCATACTTTCATTTATTCTCTCATTTACCCCTTTTCTTCACACCACACAACTCTAATACGTTTATGTTCATTCCTCACTTTATTAATTCTTTTCACACCTAGCATGCCCCCTAAGATTGTCCATCTGAACATTGAACTTTAGATCTATACTACCTCTTATTCCAGACCATGATCTCACTACTACTGTACAATAACA
>JABUQX010039407.1:15000-17500 GCA_015478945.1 Trachelipus rathkii
AGGTTTTAACTATACATAAGCAAAGGTTAGCCTATGAGTTTAATTAGTTTACAAAGATTTGAACTTTTTTTTTTTTTTTTAAATATTTTTAAAGGTGTGAAGATCTTTTAATAACAAAGTTTCAATTTGAATTTTGGCATTTTCACTTCAATTTTATGAAATGTGTTCGAATTCATACAATCGATTAAATCGATATGTATATGAAGGTGGAGGCGGATAATCGACATGATCATATATATATATATATATATATATATATATATATATATATATATATATATATATATATATATATATATATATATATATATATATATATATATATATATATATATATATATATAATTGTGTGTGTGAAATGTCAGATGCAACCACCTATAAATTGTACGACGAGCCGCCTCTGATATATATATATATATACTTCAAAGTAAAGAAATCAATTTACCTCTTAGTGCGTCTTCCACAACTATATAAAGAGCACATGAAATCAAGAGAATCCACCCCACCTTTGGTCTTGTTGTAATGCAGGATGATGTTTGGCTTATTTTTTGGTCCTATTGAATTATCCTGATGCTCTGTTGAGAGGAGAAGCACAATTTTATTCTTTTTGACCATATGCGAAACCAATGTGGTCTGTTGATCAAAGAGGAAACTAGAGCTAGAAAGTTTTCTTTTCTTTGTTTCTAACATTACCTCAGGAACATATGGTTTCTTCCTGAGTGTGCCACAGAGTGTTATCTTCTTTTTCAGTAAAAATGATGCTAATTTATAAGTCGTAAAAAAGTTGTCTGTTGTTACGGACCTATACGTATCATAGTAAGGTTTCAATAATTCTGTGGTAAAATATTCTCCTAGGAGCATGTCTTTCGGAGGTTTTGTGTGCGTTCCAAGATACGGGAGAGCGTTGAGCATATAATGCGTTTTTGCGTCGCAAGCCATCAGTATTTTCCCTCCATATTTTGCGGGTTTGTTGGCTATATACTGCTTGAAGGGACACATTCCTCGAAACCCTAATAACTGTTCATCGACAGTGATATATTTTCCGGGGTTGTAGTTTCTGGTGCATTTGTTAACAAATTCGTTCCAAAGCTCCCGTATTGGAGCAAATTTAACCTTCTCTCTTCTTTCAGCTCTAGTGTCGAGGTCATCAAATCGGAGTGACCGAAGCAAAAAACAAAATCTTCTCTCGGTCATTGCTACTCCGTAAATCCCACGGCCATACCTTACGTTCCAAATTTCTCCAGTAGTAACGTGATTATCTTTCTTCACATCACTGAAAATTAGTACTCCTATAAATGCTTTCATCTCCACAACTGTTGTTTTTGCTATTGTTCCATTTTTAGTTTTATATTTTTGCTGCAAATTCTCCATGTACTTGTTAGTGTATATAACAATTTTCGAGACAAACGAATCATCAAAAAAGAGCCCGAATAATTCTAAATAGGAATTAAACTTTTCAGCAAGAGGAGAAGGTTTAGAGGAATGTTGGAAAGAAGTCAACTGTAAACTTCTTCTTTCTCCTACAACCATTTTTATGGGATTCCAGATATGATCGTTCTTTGCTTTATAGTTTCTATCATCCAGTTTATGGATAGCGTCTTCAGGGTTTAGATCCTCAGATGTAAACCTCTTCTTCTTACTCGGTGCTGCAGCTGCATGTTGATCAGATGTAGATGCCTCCATAACTGGAATTTCACCCTCTGCCTCTACCTCCTCTTCAAGCGATGGTTGGTACTCTTCATGTAGTTCTTCATCATACATTGTTTGAATTTCAAGATGATTTTCAATTTCATCACAAAGAGATTCTAAATCATCTCTTTCGATAATGTCTGCGTCTGAGTCTAGTTCAAAAATAATATTTTACTTCAATTCTGTATAAATTTAAATATAGTACTTTTATTATTCAATAACTCGATATAATTTCTTTTCAAGCTATAAAACTATATATATATATATATATATATATATATATATATATATAAAATATATATATATATATATATATATATATATATATATATATATATATATATATATATATATATATATATATATATATATATATATATAAATCTCTATATATATATATATATCACACTAAAACATAAAAACTCTCTCTCTCTCTCTCTCTCTCTCTCTCTCTCTCTCTCTCTCTCTCTGCATAAGGGATATTACATAAAAAACACAAACACTACACTATTATAGTACAATATTTACACTAAAAACACACACACACTACACTATAGTACACTATTTACACTAAAAACACAAATGAAACCATCATATACTGTTTTTAAAAGCTAAGCTTATAATAGGTAACGTGGGGACTGCCTGGCCCCCAAATTCTCCATTACGAAAAAACTATTGGACATAGAGCAACACACCCCTTACCACGTCAAGAGCACAGAGCATACTGAAAAATGAGACATAAATATCAAACTTCAAACTAAGAGCCTCCTTTTTACAGATGGATTTTGGGGGAAGGGATACTCCTGGGGTC
>JABUQX010039407.1:22500-72148 GCA_015478945.1 Trachelipus rathkii
CAATTATATATTCTGATTCTTGTTTTATAGGATTTATTATATAATATATATATATATATATAATATTATTTATATAAATACTATATATTATATAATATATATATATATAAATTTATATTATATATATATATAATATATTATTATAGTTAATGAATATATATGATAATATAATAGATTGATAGTATATATATATATGTATATATATATATATAATATATATATATATATATATATATAATAAAGGTATATACTTATATATATATATATATATATATATATATAAAGTTATATATTGTGAAAATGACACTTTATATATATTATATATATAGATATATTATATAATAGTATATATTATATAATATAGTATTATAGTATATAATATAAGTATATATATATATAATATATATATATATATTATGTATATATATTATTTAATATTTTATATTCTATATATATATATATATATATATATATATATATATATATATATATATATATATATATATGTAAAAATTACCTTTAATATATTATATATATATATATTATACAGTATATTTAAAAATCTCAACCAAAAAAGGTAAACGATATCACTGTATTTGTCATTTCCCATTTGCGCAGCAAAGAATCTCAAACACTATCTAGCTGCAAGATCCTTCCACATCCAACGAGATGACAAATTTACTGAGAAAAGGGATGCATACCATATAGATTTATATTAAATATGTAAATCATTGTATGGAATTTGAAAGATATTGCTGTATATTTTAAAAAAAATTAAAAACCCATTTTGAACAAACATTTTTAAAATTTGAACATGCAGACTTCAATCCATCTCAGTTAATGATCGTCATTTAATCATTTCAATCCAATTCGCTCTTAAGATGAAAATTTCGACAGTTTACGTTACTTTTTTCATTTTTTAAAGCACGTAAATCATATACAATTATGTCATTGTAGGAACTGAACAGTGATCTTTCTCATACACAAATATGTTTAATTTCAGTGACTCAAAACTCAACTTTTTCATCGAAGAGATCTTCCACAAAGCTACAAAAATCTTGCAAAAGGTTGGATATTTTAAATTGCATTCAAAGCTCGTTCACTCTGCTCCATTTGCTTCAACAGCTTTTTAGTCCTCTTAGCTCTCTCTCAGAACAATTAACTCTCTCTACTCTCCTTCATGTGATTGAACCTTTAGATCACTATCATTGTGCTATCACTATTAACTACATGGATACTGTCTTTTTAAACTCTTTAAGTACATACCTTTTCCCCAGTCAAGACATATGCTCTTTCCTTTTCCTTTATGTATACTTTATAAGGAAAAGTTTGGAACACAGCGTTTACTTTCATTCTCACTGTTCACTCTCATTAAATAGAATCCGCTCAGAAACCCTCATTGTCTGACCAAGCTCTCATCTACGAGGGTAGTTCTGTAATTTAAGGAAAATTCTTCTCAAAATGACCAACTGGGTGTCGTGGGACAGGTGTCCTCGGTTAACGTTTTCTAGTAGTTTGTCATTATTAAAGAGAACTTTCTATGCAATAGTTTATTTCAATTTCAGATACGTGGACAAGTCAACGTTCATGCTTGGAATATTATGTCTCTATTTGATGTTCTTCAGTGTATATTGTTGTATGTAAACTAGTTCACTTTTTTCAGGTTGTCGTCAAACTTAAACCAAATTCGATGGTAAATAAATGAAACCTTGGATTAGGGATGTACCGGAACCAGCAACTTTTTCTGGCTTCGGCCGCGAACCGGAACTTTTCGACTTTCCGCCCTTACACCCTTACCAGCTATTTCTACCTTTAAACACTTGTCTGGTATAAACAAGTGGTGAGTTTCATCTTAGAGTATAGTTCCTGCCATCTTTGTCCATATCCATACTGCCGAGCTGCCTCTCAGTTCTGTAAGCCAAAATATGGATAAGCGTCATTGAATAAACTTTTTAAGATATAGGAATATTACTAGACAAATAAATATAGGTCTTTCAGAACGTATTAAAAAGCTTTTTTTTAAATAAACGAGCCTTTTTTTTACAAGAGTATCTAGTTTCTACAGTTGTCTGAAATAAGATGTATCACGATTATAACCACTATAAACTATGAGAAGCTAGCAACGCCATTGTTCTCCCTTACACCATACATTTATCAGATTGAACCACACTATGATTACATTTTTAAGTAAGCAAATTATGCGAGATCTTTGTTTTTAACGTTTTGTTTACTTAAAGCATCTAGCAATGTTGTATTTGACTATTTGTTTCATAATTTTGTTTTGTAGTTTAGTATGCCAGATTTTAAGTTATTTTAGTTCTTTGATCTTCATTGTCTGAACACCAGATGTGTTTAGTTTCTTTGCCTTTTTACGAGTACTATTATAAATAATCATTTTATCCTTAGTAATTATAACCATCCTCCTACCATGTATCCACTTTGAAAATTAATTTTACTTCGTTTCATGTTTTGCATGGGAATGCTCTTTAATGGCTACAAGTCCCAGCCTTCTATGAAAATTTCTATCCTCAATTACACACACACGCACTCACTCACAAATATGGTGAGGGTGAATAAGTCATTTTAACAATGTAAGAAAAGGTGTTATGTTAGTCTGGAACATTTCTTTGCGGTTAAGTGCATAATGGTTCAATCCTTTGGGCATCAGTAAAAACAAAGATATTTCAACCTTGCACAAGAATTCCGATATGCATGTTCGATATTCTATGGCTTTAGATCTTTCTTCCTACTACTACTACTAACTTGTGTTTCTGCTACTGCTTTCCTAATGGAGCAAATTTTCTGGTTCTTTTTGAATATCTTACTACTTCTCTCAACACTGTTACTACTTTTCATACAAATGTTGAAGCCCTCTACTTAGGGGACTTTAACTTATACCACACTGAACGGTTGGACTGGTCTCATACTGATACAGGTAGGAAGGAGTCCTAAGCATTCAGCATTCTCAACGAACCTTTACACATCCCAGATCGCCCTAACCAATTCTTTGAACACTGTTGACTTATGCTTCACCACTAATCCCCGTTACAAATACACCATATTCCCCGATATTCGTAACTCAGACCACAGCCTTATAGCTCTTAATTGTAACACTTTCTCTCCAGCAGCTTCACCATGCTCCAAACGTATTTTCTGGCACTTGGGGATAATTGTGAAGGGGGGGGGGAGCATTGCGTCTCTTCTTTGCTACTTACCCTTGGTGCGAATCCTGTTTTGACTCGGAAGTGCGCTTCAGCGTCTGCTAAAAAAGTAGGAACCGTAATCGCTGAGATGAGAAGGTTCATTCCATTTTGAACTAAATATTTTTCTCCTCAAAATTCGTGGTTATATGGCACTCTTCTCGCGCCCTTCAGAATATAGACAATACCTATCGGGAATTTAAAGCCTCTCATTCTCATATCACTCTTGCTAATATTTGTTCAGCTCGGAATCGTTGCAGTGATATTCGACGGACTAAGCTTGCTTTCACCTAATGGAAGTGCGCTGATCTGATTGGTTGTCCTACTGATCAAAATTTCTGGTCTCTTGCCAAAAAAAAAATCTCTTAACAGCTTCTGTAAATCTGCCTTTCCTCCTCTTATTCGCTCTGACGGATCTGTAACTAATACTCCTGAAATGACTAATCTATTCAGTCTTCTTTTTTCATCTAATTCCACCTTGGGCGATTCTGACACACCTCCTTCTCTCAGGTGTCTCATGACTCTGTCTGTGATTACATATGATCGGTGCGTGAGATCCTGAGATCTATGAACGTCAGGAAGGCTAGTGTACCAGACGGCATTCCTCCCCATGTTTTGAGGGGGTCTGCTTTAACGAAGATTCTGCAAGAGATACACTTCATCTCCAATATCATAACTGGTGACGAATCATGGGTTTACGGTTATGAACCTGAGACTAAGCAACAGTCGTATCAGTGAAATTCGCCAAATTCACCGCAGCCGAAAAAAAGCTAGTCTTAAGTTCGCAGCAATATCAAGTCTATGTTCATCGTTTTTTTTTTCTCTCTCTCCTCCTTCCCGACATTCACGGGATTGTTCACAAGGAATTCTTACTTACTGGTCAAACCGTTAATAGCAAGTTTTACTGAGGCTTTGAAGTGGCTAAGGGAGGGCATTTGGTGCCAAAGTCCAGACAAGTGCAAGAACAACTGATTTTTCCACCATGACATCGCTCACACTCCCTGTTCGACAATTCCTAACTTCCAAAAATATTGCAGTGATTCCACTCACGCCCTATTTGCCTGACCTTGCCCCCTGTGACATTTTCTTATTCCCAAAAATGAAATTACGGATGAAAGAGCGTCGTTTTAACACGATTGAGGAGATCCAGGCAGAATCTCAGGTGCTCCTCAACGTACCAGGGATGCATGGAATCACTGGGATCGCTGTATATGCTCAAGGTAATTACTTTGGAGGAGACGGTCTAAAGTAGGAGGTATACGATTAGCTGCTTTTGTTTTGCAGTCAAATTTCCCGAACTTTTGGGTAGCACCTCGTATATAAGAGATCGGTGCTCGTTATAATAAGTACAATAATCGCTATGATCATTCTGAATATTGGTAGGTAAGGGCCAGTTTGGTTGAAGTTTAAAAATGTTTAACAATACCCTAAGGGTAAATAGCAAAGATCTGACGTTGCTGGGGGAGTTTACGATTTACAGGGCATTCGCCGTGTGGTCTCCCCACGTCGTAACCCCCTCCCCCCTAGTTCCCTCTTCACCTCATAAACTGTGAGTTTTAAGAAAACAGGACCGTGAATTCCAGTAATTCCAAATAAACTACACCTTACTAAATAACTACTTAGATAATTCCTTACACCAGGATTTAATACTTTAAGAGTACTTAAGCACCAAGGGAAGTAGCTTACGGTTAGAACATTTGGGAAAATGAAATAGTATTTCAGGCAAACTACTTGAGAAATGTCGTGTCCCAAGAATATATATACATTCTTTAACCCTGCTCAGGTACACCTCTTTAAAAATCACATAGTTGGTACACGTTGGTCAAATTTTTCACGGCTTACTTCGACCACATTTAAACCTTATTTGAAAACTAGGTTATTGTTTGATTATATTTGATGCATACATCTTCAAAGGGATGACTGAGACAAACTTTCATGCCAAAAAAAATTTTTTAAAACCTTTTATAAAAACACAATGTTACTTTTTTTAAAGAAACCCCCCCAAAAAACACCATATTTTTGGAATATATAATAAAAACATAAAACTATTTTAATTAAAAATTTTGCAAAATAAAACAAAATTGTAGAATCATTCGATATTTTCATCCACATCGCCATTTAAGACTCTATTGCCTTCAAGAAATGAAATGAAAGTGAGCGCTAATTTTTTTTATATAAAAATGAAATATTTCTATCTACATATTGCCAAAATATGTACATTGAGGTTATAAATATATATAATATAATATTATATATAATATATATATATATATATATATATACTATTATATATATATAAATATATAAATATATATATATAATAAATATTATATATAGTTAAATATATATAATGATCTTCTCTTACCCTGTCGTGAATCTGAGGTGGAACCAATTATCACCTGTCACATTTCTTCCTGAATTGGTGTATAGATAAATAAGTTCTTCAGTTACAAACTCGCCTAAAGAAAACCCACTTGGTGGTTTTGTGTGCTTGCCTAAATAAGGCATTGCATTCAACATTAAGAAGATTGGGAGTCACATACCATTATCAGCTTTATGCTATATCCCGCAGCTAATTGGCAATGTACATTCTAAAGAGACACCTTCCCCTGAGCCAAAAAGATTTCATCTATAGTTAATTCACCAGGCACAATATGTGCATGCAGTGGTTATAAAGTTTCCCAGAGAGATTGACTGGAAAGAATTTATCTACGAGGACACGTAAAGCGAGCTATCATCAAATCGGAGAATTCTAAGCAAAAAATTGAAACATCTCTCTCCATTGCTGCCCTGAAAAAAGTGCCCCAATATCACTACTAAAAAATTTCCTCGTGGATACTCATATGTCGGGAGCACATATGAGTGGGATGGTGAGTATATGTTCACTTGTAGAGGTAGAACACTTTAGTGTTGATGAAGTAGATAGACAAGTTGTGTCTAATGTCGTATTGACAACTGAATGAAGAGGAACAAGGTGGATTACAGATGATTAAGTTTTCCGATTCCGATAGTGTTATGATAAAAGCAGTCGGACCACATTTTCATTTGAAGGTTGCAGGATCAAGCAACCTAAGAAGTGACGAGGTACTTGCACAATTCTCATCGTCATCAATCTCAACCATATTTCTAATTTTTCTTGGAGTAAGAACTAACTCTCTTTTCCTTTTGCATATTCATATTTCAAAACATTCCGCTATTTTACTAACAAATCCATCACTCTCTACAGAATCATATTCCACGTCATCCTCACTTTCACTGTCTGAGGATTCAAAAAAGTTAATTCCCTTCCAAATAATATATAATATATATATATATAATATAATATATAAATATATATATATATATATATATAATAATATTAATATATTATATATATATATATATATATATAATATATATATATATAGTATATTATGAGTTGGCTGAGCACCCGAATTTTGGGCACCGCAACAGCATTAGAGTTATGTCACCAAGCAATCGCACCGCACCGCAAAAAATTATTTTTGTCATGCCGCACCCCACCTAAATAAGCACACCACGCACCGCCACCTCAAAAATTATTTTCACCGCATCCCGCACCTCTATGTTTCGATGCGCATTGCGTTTCGCACCACATCTCTCTAAAATTTTAAAATCGCACCGCATCGGGTCACTGGAATTGTGTGGCGCACCGCGCACCGATCTACGCATTCAAAATAAAAACGCACCATGCACCGCACCGCACCAAATCGGACAACACTATAAGCTGCACTACACTAAAACAACATAAATGGTATCTTCGGTAAGTAATATAGTACCACAGAGAAAAGGCATACAGACACGTTGGTCATATATACCACATATAAAAACATAAACGCGGAACACGTTGGTAAATTCTGCCACAAACTTCCCACCACGAAGCCCACAGTGGAGCTAAGGTGGATTTTATGTGACAGCAATATCTATTACCCCCTAACTCCCCCAATTCTCCAATTTCAAACCCCATATCTCATGACGTAATGATTTTGAAGGAAAAAACAAAAAAAATGCTCTAAGCGTTGGTAATTCTGACCCTCGGTACCTGAGCAGGTAATAAAGCTAAAAAAGTTTGAAAAACTTTGATAAAAAATTTCTAATTAAATATTTAAAATAGCTTCCCACAAAATATTTTAATTTCTTCTCCTTTAAAAAAAAGAAAAGAAAAAAAAGTTACAGTATTTTTCCACTAACCCCCTAGGGGCGGAAAAAAAAAAGAAAATATTTTTTGTTCAAGTGTTAATACACTAAAAGTTATCACTTGCGCAAAGATATATCATATATATAATAATATATATATATATGATAATATATAATATATATTATTATATATATATATATAATATATAATATATATATAATATATTATATATATATATATATATATATTATATATATTATATATAATATAAAATATATTAGTGAGGACATGACATTAGTGATGGACATGACATCCGCATTCGCATCCTTCATGACTTAAAAATGAAACCCTACCGTGTGAGTGTTCATGAGTATGTTGAGGATGTTTTCTACATTTGATGAAATGCATATAAAATAAATATTATTTGCATCTTTATCATGGGAGTTTGCGGGAATAATTGTAATTTGAATTTCGAATTTTCTGAATATAATATGTATAGAATATTATAATATATTATAATCTTATCTATATAATAATAATATATATATATAATATATATATATAATATATATATATATATATATATATATATATATATATATATATATATATATATATATATATATATCAACTGTGTTAATCCCGTTGTGGACGTTTCCGTCCGAGTTCATTTTCTCCAACTTCATCCAACTCTTTAATGCAGAACATCGTAATTTATGTTATTTGTACTCTCTCCGAGCTTAACAATAAATCATTTGGTCCTGGCGATATCCTTGTGCTTCCAAGCTTGCTTCCTTGACCAGGTTAGGTTCTTTTTTTGCTGCATATCAACTTAGCTTCCTTCCAGATTGAATCGTGCGTTTATTCGATCTATACAGGAAGAGTTGGAACCCCTCTCAACCTAATCCTAAAATCTTATACCCATATTTTTTTCAAAATTTTTTTTTTAGTGTATCCTCCTAAACAAGCGTTATAAGTTAAGTCTTTAAAATAAAGGATTGATAGCGAGTGTTCTCTCTCTTATCGGTTTTGGGCATAAGAGAAAGAAAATTACGATAGCGTTATAAATTTGTAGTTATAAATACGAACATTGAAGAATGGTTAGATTAGGAAGACAAGTCAAACGGGCTCTTCAGAGGACTGTGTGCGAGACTGCAAGTCCTAAAGAGCTGTGTCCGTTGCAATATATATATATATACTATATATATATATATATATAATATATAAATATATATATATATAATATATATATATTATTAATATATAATATTATATAATATATATAAATATTCGCTTATATATATATATATCATATATATATATATATATATATATATATATATATATATATATATATATATATATATATATATATATATATATAAATAGATATATATTTATATATTTTTATATATAATATAATAATATAAATATATAATATATAATATATATATATATATATATGCGTACAGTTTTAAAGATCGATATTTAAAACAAGTAAGCCAGCTTGCAAGGTCAGCCTGGCTGCAAATCATTAGTTGAAGTTTGAGCGAAAAGTTTTGGTATTCGTAAAAGCTAATGGGCGTACGAATCATTGTGAAAAATGTACATTGGCTCGGTGGGCTGAGTGAAATAAAATGATATTATTGGAATTTTCCTGGGAGAATCTAGTTTCAGTTGGATATAAAGTTCATTGTGTATCGTCGCTCTTTAGGGGCTGGTGTTATCTTTTCGTTATTGATCAAAATTATAATTTTTTTAACCTAATATAAGGAAGTTTTATTTTCTTTTATTTTTTTCAACTTTTTTTTTATAACAACTCGTGAAGAAATGCAAGAAAGTTGTTGCCAGATATCGCTAGTCGTTGTATAATATCTCGGAATACTAAATGCATTTGTTTTCTCTTCAACCAATATTGCATTGCAATAATTAGTTGGAACTTGGGAGTGAAGTGTTGCGTAGTTTGTTTGTAATATTGTTTTAAGTTCTCTTGGCTGATTATAAATTATATAGTTTTTATTGCAGATTATTATTTAAATATGTTTATTAGACCGTAAAGAATATAAGAAACACGCATAGTAGTAATATATGTATAATTATCTTAATTGACATTTTTTTTATTGTTTTTCAATGTTGAAGTCAGAGAAAAGAACCAAATCTGTCTATTCTTATTATCGCTTCTTATCTTTTGCAAAGAGAAAACCGAAAGGGTAGACTCGTTTTCCGTTATCATCAAAGTTTAATAAAGCCTTGTCGCTTCATGAAGAGAAGAAGCGTTGGGCCACCCTTTTGCCCTGCAATCACCACGGATGCAGGAGAGTCTAATACACACACTCATAAAAAAATAAATAATATAATAGACAGCATCTTTCATCAGTTTCAGTCTCGGGGAAAGGTTTATAAGCGAGCGTTGTTGTATCCTCAGAATTATTTAAAATATTTATCTCTGTACAGTATTAATTCTCCAAGTGATGCTGGACCGCTTGATCTATCCGCAAAGTCTTCAAGACCTGTTCCGCAAACCTCCTTGACCAAAACAAATAAACACACTTCTGAGAAAGAAATTATATGGAAACCTTTACGTAGGCATTCTTCGCCGCAATTATCATTGACCAAAAAATGGTTTCCCGTTAATAGGAAAATAACCTCAAATGAAAAAAATAAACCAAAGTTTTTCCCTTTGACAAAGAAAGGTATAAGCAACAATAACCATCATTTTCCTTGGACGAATCCTTTAAATCGCATTTTCTTGCAGGAAAAGAATTCTTCTGAGGGAGAAGAAATCGGAGCTCAGGAACCACAGACTCTAAACAACAAAAATTCGGGTGAGTAACCATCATGATCATTTCATTTTAAGTTAAATTTAATTATTTTTAAGGTTATTTTACAAAGGAAATCTAAAAAGTAAGTCGTGTAAGTCGTGCATAATATATTTTTATTTTTTATTTTTCAGGTAAAGCTTATTTTAATTAAAGTTTTTAAAAAAAAAATACCATTCATTTAACGCAGACCAATTTAATGTTATGTGGCAATTCAATGTTAACTTCTGTAACCACACAAATTAAATATTCATTTTACACAATCACTAATCTCTTTCTTACAAATACTAAATTAAACATACGCCCTAGACACCATATATATATATAATAATAAAAATTTTTTTTTTATAATATAAAAATTTTTTTTAATTTTAAATGTAAAAAAAAATAATTAATTTAAAATTAGTACAAATTATTTAATTATATTATAAAATAAATATTTATATATATATATTATATATTATATATATATATATATATATATATATGCGCAAGGTAAATTAGGTAATAGACCTTTGGATTTTCCGACCAAAACGTTTGGTTTTGTTAAAGTTTATAATTGGTCTACAACATACGAAACCTGCCTTAGGCCTTAACCAAAATATTTTTCAATTTTCAATGTTTTAATGGAGACATGAATTTGCTTCACGTAAATACGATTATTTAATAATGCTTTCAAGTTTGTTTCAAGTTGAACAACGTGCCTTTGAAAATAAGTCTTAAAAAAAAGTTATGAAGTCTCCAATTTTGATATTTAAAGCCCATTCATTTACCGTCAGATAGTTCTTTTTTCAAGTTTTTTTTTAAAGGCTTATATAAACTTATGGTGATGAAACAATATTTTAATATTTTTCCAAGATTGGTGGGGGGGGGAGGAAGTAGTGGGGCGGAACCCCTCGTAGACAATCGTTCGTGTGCCATGCATTCATTTACTACTGAAAATTAATATAAATTGTATTTCCTAACGATCGAGCAAAATTTTCTAAGAAAAATATAAAAATACCCCATTCCTGTAACACATGTTCATATACAATATATATATATATATATTATAAATAACGCATATATAAGTAAATAAAAAAATATTATAATATAATATATATATACTATATATAATAATATAATATATATATAATATATATATATATATCTATGTATATTTAAAAATATATATATATAAACACATTCTGTAACAAATGTCAATATATATATATATATTATATATTATATATATATAATATAATAATATATATAATTATTAATATATATATAATATATATAATATAATATATATATAATAATATATATAATATATATATATATTAGGCCAGCGTTAGTAATCTTCATATATATCCTCAAAAAACTATTGAGCACCAGGGTAAAACGAATACATGCGTGGAATGCTGGTCCAATTTTAGTACGGAAAATGTAAAAAAAAAAAAAAAAAAAAAAAAAAAAAAAAAAAAAAAAAAAAAAAATTATCTCAAAAACTACAATAGCTACAGCGAAATGCGAATACATTTTTGAACCTGGGGAAAATCTTTACAGCAGGAAAATCTTTATACGCACACCTAGGGCTCGAGCCGACGGGGAACAAGGGGACGTTTTCCATACCCCGGTAGGGAGGCGGAGGAACCCCCGCGACACCAAAATACAAAGGGGGGGGGGTTCCGGAGACCCCCCGAGGGGGATTAAGTCCCTTACCCCGTAGTTCCCCGAAAGGCCGAGCAACCCCGACTCCTGCCAATCGGTGCGATATACCCTGGGTATTCTTTAGTTAAAAAAAAAACAAATTTATAGAAAGTCTATTATTTTAAATAGAAATCTATTTATTTTAACGAGAAACCAATAAAAGTCTCTAAATAGGCTCTAATTCATATTACATATAATTATTAACAAAATTTTTTTTTTTTTTATTTTTTTACATTTTCTTATGTGAAATTTTACCAGGATTCCAAAAAAATGTATTCCTTTTCGCGTAAATTTGTTTTTGAATAAATTTTTTTTTTTTGTTTTTTTTTTTTTTTTTTTTACATTTCCTTACTAAAATTGACCAGCATTCCACCAATGTATTCCGTTTTACTTAGCATTAATAGTTTCGAATACATATGACGGATATACTAAACGCTGACCATTATATGTATATATATATTTATATATTATATATAAATATATATATAAAATATATAATAAATAATATATTATTAATAATAATATATATAATATAATAATATAAATATATATATATATATATATATAATATATATATAATATATAATATATATATATATATATATATATACACACACACATCGTCGACTCGTACAAAAATTAGTTTAAAAAAGATAATAAAAAAAAATCCTAAAATTACCAAAAATGAAAAAAAAAAAAAATTCGTAACACATACCATACATATGTTAAAAGATAATAAAAATTGCAAAATTAAAATTGCAAAAATAAAATTAAAATACATTTCTTAATTTAAAAAAAAAAAAAACTTTTTTGTTCAATTCAAGAGATAAAAATCTAAGTTTTGTAATGTAATAAATATCCTATTAATTAACTAGTCAAAAAAAATGTTAATACTGTACTGTTAAATAACATTATATGAAAATTTGCTTTCAATTATTATTAAAAGAAAATAAAAATACTGCTGCTATTTTATTCACCTTATACAAAGGCAAAAATTTTAAAATTAATGATTTTCAGGGGGGTTAAATTTATCGCGATGTCGCCTATAACGCGGGGTAGGAACCTAACCCCGCGTTCTACGAGATGCAATATATAAAATATATTATTATATATATATAATATATATATATATATATATATATATATATATTATATATATATATATATATAATATATATATATAATATATATATAAATAAATATATTATATATATTATATATATATATATATATAATATATATATATATATATATATTAAGTGAGACTTTTTATATTAATCATAAAAGGAAAACGTTTCATCTTACCTAACATCATAATTCATAAAATAATAATGAAATATTTGTCGCTAAAATGCCATCAATTAATGTACATAATCGACAACAAAACACTCAATAAAATTTGAAACTAGGATGAATCAGTTAGTTAGTTAGTCATTTCATTCAATTCGCACTATTTGAGCAGAGAAACGATCGAAGCTCTATCAAACGTAATTTTAGTTTCTCGTAGAAATTGAACATCGGATATATATATAATATATATATATAATGATATATATATATTATATATATATGGATATGTATTTGTGTATATATATAATATATTATAATATATATATATAGTATATATATATATATAATATATATATATATATATAATATATATATTATATTATATATTGGCGTACACTATGATTTTTTTGGGGATAACTTTATCAAAGTGCCTACGGTACAGATTTTCATTTTTTACGTCGGTTTTCATGATTTCATTTTAAAATTTTTAAACTTCAAAATTGTTAACCCCTAGTCCCCTGCGTTTACGCAGACTATATATATATATATATATATATATATATATATATAATAATATATATATATAATATTAATATAAATAATATATATATATATATAATATACAGATACATTAATTATACATGGATATATTAAGCATAATTAAGGAAGGTATTTTTCGAGTATAGTTATTAAATATGTACAAATTTGTATGTGTTAAGGTTAGTCTATGAGGTTATTTTTACATTAATGGCGCTGTTACATACATAATGTGCTTCCTTCTATGATAAATTATTTAAGGCGCTTCAAGTTAATTTTGCGAGCGCCACTTTTAAAAGCATTGTTTGAATTTAGAACTTGGAGCTCAAAGGCTTTTCTGCGTGCTTGAAAGAAAAAATAAGCAATGATTGATGTTCTATAAAAGTGGGCGAATCCAGTACCTTCCGGTTTTTATCCGATTCATTATATATATATATATATATATATAATAATAATATTATAAATATATATATAATATATATATATATATAATATATATTATAATAAATATTATATTATATATTATGAATATATATTATTATATATATATATATTTATATATATAATTATATATATAGATTATAATATATATATATATATATATAATATAAAAATATATATATATATATATATATATATATATATATATATATATATATATCGCATTTTAAGTGCCTCAATATAGTTAGTGAAAATTTGTTGTTATATTGATTGTGGTATGAATGTTAATATTTTTTCAAGAGGTCACTGAGTACTTACTGTAAGTAGGTCAGCTTTTATTTTATTATTATTTTTTTTTTTACCATATGAAAATCATTTCAAACAAAGATGATTTTTTTTTTTTTTTTATTTTTTTTAAATTAATGTTATTAAATTAAATAATTTTTATAATTTAAAATTTGATAAATATTTTTAGCATATTTTAGTATTGAGAGAGGACGGATGAATCATTCAAAAGAGAGATGACACGTTTTTTGATCAGTCATATTCATAGTCTATTTTTTTTTGTGGTTTTAATACTGTTAATATTATAGTTTTATTTATATTATATTTTTTATATATATATATTATATATATATAGTATAATATATATATATATATATATATATATATAATATATATATATATATATATATATAAGTATATATAATAGTAATATATAGTATTATATTTAGAGCCACTTCTGTTCTGTGGAACTCCTTGCCATCTTCTGTTATTCCAACTGTATTTAATCTTCCTCTCTTCAAAACCCACGTCTGCGCCACCTAAAGATTGCGTTAGGCTTGGTAGTTCTCATGTTTTTATTCCTGCCCCCTCCTTGAAAAGGGCCCAGCCCTTGAGTGGTGGTAATCTGGTAAAAAAAAAAAAAAAAATATAACATTTGACACCTCTGCTCACGAGCAGAGAGGCCTATTCAAGGAGGAGTGTACTCGTTTAAACGTTTGAGTAGGACTATGCTAATCTTAAAGAGCTTACATTCTCCCACCCGTCAAGTTTCGAACCTGGTAGTCACAGTTGAATATAAAGTATGAAATATTGTTAACAGCTATTGTTTTTATTATAATGTACAAACATATTGAAGCTTGATATAGTTTTTGATCTATTAGAAATGGATATGATGATCCTTATATTTTTCACTTTAGTAAATAGACAGGTGTGTCAGCACAGTCAAATGTTCTAATTATGCTTTCTTAAGGTTAAGTTGCTTTAGACTCGAATGTTATGGATAATTCATTATAAGTCACATAACATTTGTTGGGTCTTTAACGTGTCTGTTCATCGGCTTGTTTTTTTTGGGAAACATCCTATCCTGAAAGCCAAAGAGAACTGTACTTATGATGATATTTTTTCAAAGGTTTTGAATTCAATTTTCCACACGATTTCCATTTCATATTAAACAGGCGACTGACAATGAAATTGGGGCTAGCAGTCTTTTAGTGAGAAACTAGTGCAGCAAGTAGACCTGTTCTCTACAGGTCTTTTTGGTCTTAGAAACCTTTTGCCATCCTAATTATCCCCAAGCATTTTGATTCTTCCAGCAAATCTATAATTTTGTAATCTTTGACTTTGTTTTAATTTAAACTTAGTGAAATGTCTCAGACTTTCATTTTGAATTGCTGCTATAGCTGACGTATACGAATCTACATGTCATTGTATGTACATCCTTGCTAGAAAGGGATAGCAAGAATGCTGCTCTCTTCTTGCATTGTTTGATCGAGTATCAGAGTTGATGACGTCTTCATCTTTGCGATCCATGTATTTTCTAGACCCAAAGTTGAATTGAATTATGTAGACCCTACCACTACTCACACACTCAAAGCTTGAGTTTAGGAACTATACTTGGTGACTTGTAAATGAACTTCAATCAATGGGAATAAGCAACTTATTTTTGTTTCTTCTCTTTACTATTGAGATTATAAAGTTAAATTATACCTTATTTGCTCCATAAGTGTAATTTTTTTTTTTTTTTTTTTTACTCAGAAGGAACTTTGAGTCCTTTTGATTTCATGTTAATACGGCTTATTTTAGTTTCTCCCTAATTTTTCATCACAAGTTTCTTTGCTTCTATATTTGAAAGTGATCATTTAAATTTAAAATGAAATTTTATCTTATGTGCGAGGTTGACCTTAGTGCCTAGTTACTTAAGAATCTCACTATTTAATACATTTTGTGAATCATATTTAGTTGTTAATTTGATTGGCCACCATAGTATATTTTACTAAGTATACTTCTCTGTGAAAAAGAGGATGGAATGGGTAACTATTGCTAAGCTAATATGCTCAAAGTAGTTTGTTTTCCCAATAGTTATTTGACTGAAACTCCTATTGACATGTCTGTTGGGTTGTGTGAAAGTTTAATATTTAGAATTTTGAGATTTTCTTATTTTGGGTAAAAATTCTAGAAAAATATACTTTAGGCATAGGTAGGTAGGAAGGAAATTGGAATCTTGAGAATATTATCTTATAAAGAACATTTTAACTTCATAATTGGATGGGGAAGGCCGAAGGTACTTTAAATCAGGATTGATTAATCTTGACTCCAGTCTTTCTTTATCATTATTTGAAATAATTTGTTTTATTAGTTCGCTCATCAATTTTTGTGAATATAATTTCTCAGTAAAATTGTTCATCAGGATTCATGATGTAGCCTCATTAGCCTTCTTGTACTTTTAAAGCTTTGTAATGTAATAAAAATTTTAAAACCTAATTACATGAGAGCAATAAGTTATTTTACATTATCTCATTCTTTTGATTATAATTTAGTTTCTTAGCATTGAATGCATTATTTTTTTTTATTATTTTTTTTTTTTTACAGATTATTAAAGAGAAAATTTATATAGATAACTATCGGGCCAACATAATATTTTAAGTTTATAAACTCTTATTTCTAATTGAAATAGTAAATTTTTGAAATTAAGTATATAGGTATATATATAGATATTTAAAAAATAATTACTTAAATTCTTCTGATTATTGTTTATATATTTTTAAAAGTATTTTTCAGATTTGTAGATTTAAGGAAAAAATTTGTGATTTGAATATATTTATATATTTTACAAACTTATGGTTCAAATATTTATGCTAGCTATATATTAAATGATTTTTTTTAGGATTATATTTTCATTTAAAGTTTTTGTGATAGGATGCTAATGAAACCTTTTTTTTTTTTTTTTTTTTTTAATATATTTACAATATTTTATACACTTAATTTGCAAGTGTGAAAGTTGGGTTTTCTAAAATGAGTGGTTCCCTCCCATTAGATTCACCAAATCAGTCTTCCTCCCATCCGAAAGTAGGCCCACTCCCTGCGATGAAGGCCACAGTGGCAAACCCATTTAAAATTACACCTTCGAGCAGCTGGCCTTTGGAGAATAATGAACAACCATCAAAGCCTATTTTAGCACCACCAAAATTTGGGGCAAATTCTGGTAAGCTTCCTTAATGGTTTTAGGATAGATAGATAGATAGAAGTTTGAGTCTTTTTTTTTTTAAGTAGCTACATTATTAGTTGGGGAGTTACTAAATACTATTAGATTTTGTAAATTAAATCAATTTAATGCAGTCTTCTTATTTGGAATCCAAACATTCAAACCGCAATCAAACCAAAGTAATTGAATAAGTATTTGAGCATATAGCTAAATGTTCATAAATAGCAGCAGTTAGATAGTTTTAATATTTACTATATTTTTTATTCATAGGTAATTTTACTTTAAATTTTCATCAATTATACAGGATTTGTTTGAATGCAGGACAAATTTAAGATGAATTTGTGTGTTTGGAATAGCAGCAAATGCATTTTCATATAAAGCAATTGCATATTTTATAGTGTTAGGATATTAGACTAAGTGTTTATTTAAATGCATAACTTTTTTTTTTCAGAGCTCGAAAACAGTTAGAATAAAAGATAATAGCTTTGCACATGAAAACTTTTAAACAACAGTTTCTTCAAATTTCTCATCCATCTTTACACCTTAAATTTTTTTTTATCTCATTTTGGGAATCAATCATTTAACAATTTCTACATATTTATTACTAAATTTGAAGGCAATTGCTATGCCATTTTCATTTTTTTTTCAACATTTTTTCCATAGTATTATATATATATATATATAATATATATATATATATATATATATATATTGACAGATAAAGGTATATATCTCCACCTATAAATTTGCTGTTGAATTACCTATATTTTTTATTAAAACTAATATTAAATTACTCAAATAATTCATGAACGTAATTATGTACGTTTTTAAAAAATGTACTCTCACGTTTACAAAGTTTAAAAGCATCTAGATTATGTTTACTGTAGTTATGGTACTATAATTATATCTTTTCTATTTTTTATAGGACCGACTATTCAAACAAAAAATATGGACTTCCCATTGGATCACCTTTAATCCGTCCATATTTTATACCAAGGCTCATTTCATGGAGTTATTTTTTTAGTAATGCAGAAGTTTATTTTCATAACTCATCACACATAACTAGGAATATCTTTTATAGAGATCGTTATTCGTACGATAAGTTTTTGCTCTATATAAGTAATTCTCCTCACTGCATCAATAAACTCTTGATCACCACCTTACTCTTTTAGGTGTAGTCACTTAAATGGCCAGGTTCTCTATAGTCCATAAAGTTTATACGTAACTCGGAGTTATATCAACAAGGTTGGCTCCTATGTGCTACTTTCTTACGGATGTTCTATATTGTTCATGTGGATAGAATTGTATTGACGTGATAGTTCATCACTGACAATTACACGTAAACCCACACAATTAATTGACGCTATTTATACACAAATTGGTTTATATCTCATAGGCATACCATATAGTGCCACTTATACAAACTAATATTGGAGTATATGTAACTGTCGCAGATTATTGAGGGTCCTTATAGTAGATTTTTGTAAGCCCTCAGGCAGGATTGTGAAGAGGTAACACTGAAAACTCGATCCGTAGAGAGGACTTTTAGATAATAATCTATATACATAATATTACTCTTTCATAATTTTAATATTATAAGGTGACTACCCCGTATGTTATAGGAGCCAGGAGGACTTTTTTACCAAGGACAAGAAGATCCTCTCACAGAGGCACATCAATATTGTAACCTATCACCACTTGATTTTCTCCACAATATCTATAAAAAGGTTACTCCCTAGAAAAAGTGGCTTGCCTGTCTAAAGAATGTCTCTGATGAATATTTTAGAAGGGACTATTATGCTATATATAAATCATAGCAATAAACAAAAACTCCCCTACCTATCCACTCTCACAGGCTACAACCCGTTCCCGCTGTGTTAACTAACTAATTAGTGAATGTAAGTTATTATAGTGTCTATATATATTATTCAACTATACGATATCGTGTGTGACTCACGGTGGATCTGTAAGAGAGAAGGAATTTATCAATACATTAAATGAATTTGTCTAAATGCTATATAATACTACATATAACCTGAACTCTGGCTTTAGATTTAAACACAGAGACTCTCTTCAACCATGTCATTTCAGTATTACTCAAATTCTGAGTCACATACAGGGTATTCTATCAAAACTCTATGTCTGAGACATTGAGTCGCTCTTGTCTCGAAAGTTTTCTGTATATTTAAATACTGCAGGAACCGAGTCTATATTGAAATACAATTTGTATAGTAAGGGGAAGTATTAAAATATTATTGAATTATCTCACGAATATAATATATATAATACTAACTTGCGGACATAAGAAAATAAAAATGGCAAGTCTTGTTGAAAAAGACAAAATCGAGTCAACACAACTGAAATTCTACCCATTTGGCCGATAATCGTGTATACACTTCCATAATGTGTGTCGTACAGAGATCTGTGCGGCCTGAAAAATTTATGTTAAGTAGGTGGGAATGTATGGGCTTTAAATTAACTCTTTTTTATTATAATTTTGTACTAAAAATACCTCCAATGAATTATTCTTAATTAAATATTAATATAACACCACAGTTTAGATACTATTATATTTAAATTTGTCAACTGGAGAGAAAAGACACTAGAACTTCTTCCTTTTTTAACTGATTATTTAATGTCATATATTATATTTAAAAAAGATGCTGTATCTACATTCTTATGCCGATTTTTGTGTATTTAATAGTATATATATATAATATAAGATATAGACTGCACTTCGCAAATATATATATATATTAAGGGGTATTATCCTATCTAGCTACTCACTATTATATATTATTATTATATATATATATATATAAATATATATACATATTATATACATATCATGATATATTATATATTATATATATATATATATATATATATATATACTATAATATATTTTTAATATATAATATATATTAATATTATATATATATATATATATATATATTAATTATAATATGATATATATTTTATTATATTATATTATATAATATTAATATATATATATAAGATATATATATATATATATATATATATATAATATATATATTATATTATAATATAATAATTATATATAATATATTATATTATATATACTATTAATATATATATATATATAGTATATATAATTTATTAGGTGGTTCATAAATTCGGAATTTTACCGAATTGATAATATATAGCTGAAAATTTCCGTGCGTGTATATATATATATATATATATTTATTATTTAATATACTAATATATATATATATATATATATATATTTATTTAAATATATATATTAATATATATATATAATATATAATAGTTAATAATATATATATATTATTATAATATATATATATATATAATAATATTTTTAATTCTCAAACTTCATAATAGAGTAAACATCAGATTACTACGCATCCGTGAATCATCGGATCCTTCAGGTCCTCTACTCTTACAGTTCGCTTTACAAATTCTCTCCGCAATATATAATTCTCATCCTATTACTCACTTTAAGATCCGTCAATTTCTGCTAATTATAATCCGCATCCAGCAAATCAGATACATAAATTATTGTAACATCCGGGTTCATCACTAGATATATATATATTTAATTATATATATATATATATTATTAATATATATATTATATATATATATATATAATATAAAATTAAAATAGCGATGAAACATATCTCCTTCGGATCATAAATTGATATATCTTCAGGCTTTATAATAAAGATTTATATACCATAAGATAAATAATATTAAGGAAAAATATTAGGAGTAAATTATGTACTGTACTGTGGTCTCCCGACTCAAATTATTGTTAGTTTGAGCTGGGCACGTTTAGTGCATGTGCTCAAAAAACAATATTGAATATTTGTGGCTGGCTCACAATATTGTGGAGAGCTTGAAAAATATAAATTATTTATATGCTCCCTACATAGCCTTATAAACAACATATATTTATTTAGTTTTAGTGTGATCATATAATCGTTAGGATAGTTTTATGCTCCTTGCTGGCGATATCGATATTGTGTCATATAAATCTAAAAGCCACTAATATATAGCAGTCGCTGATTTGTGTGTGCTCGGTTTAAGCTTGATTATATGTTAAAAATAAATATAACTAAGTTCAGTAATTATGATGCAGCTCGTTTGTTATGGAAAAATGAAATTTTGTGATATTTCATTTTCTTTTGACATTATTTGCCCGATTTTATAACACCAATTTTCTCTGCCCATATCAAGAGTCATCGGACCATCTAAGAGCTTAAAAACAAATTTCTTGAGAAATTTAACAAGTTAGAAGCTTAAAAACAAATTTCTTGGAGAAATTTAAGCCCAAGTTCCAGACTTTAAGATTTTTATTATTGATATGGCTAAGAAAATAGTGCTTTTTTGCATTTCTTGATTCATAATCATTTTTCATTTATGTGGAAGAATTTTCTATATATTGTTGTTATATTCTTTTCTTTTTCTGTATTTTATATATTTATATAAACATTTGAGTGCAAATTATTTATCAATATATATTTATATCATACCATACCACTCACAGTCAAAGACCCAATCAAGGATACAGCATTAAAGGACTAAAAATACAGGACAAAAACCTACCCAAGCTCCACTTAATGCAATCCTCAACTTAATGCAATCCTCTTAGGAGGGCGGAGACACATGCTTTAAAGTGTTTAAGAAATGTTTAAATACAGAGAGAAAGTGGGAATAAGCATAGATGATAGCAAAAAAAATCCACAAAGCATATGTTGCTGAAAAGAAGATACCCCAGCAGACAAGCCTGGTGTTGCTTATCTCCACACTCACACATATCTTAGACAGAATACAAAGATCAATCGCTCAGGCAGTAAGTTAGAGGATTCATGAATTGCTACCCTTCTTCAGATCCAGTGATATATTCACACCCTAAGTAAATGTGATAGTGTTAAAGCATAGAGAGTAAAGTTTGAGAACAGATGCCAACTCAGAAGCACATGCCTTTAAAACATGGGAGGAAGGCCATCTGGGCTACTTGCTTATTATAGATTATTCCATGCACCTGATAATAATGTAAAATCTCAGGAAATACATAGGACACCTAAGAGGGGGTGGAATGCCAGAGTCTATGGTGGGATTGTAAGAATAAATTTAGCCCAAGAGATTATTAGCCCTTTCAGCAGGGAATTAGCTACAGATCCATCAAATCTAATAAGAAGAGAAAGAGCACATTTTACAGAAATTGTTAGAGATATTTTTGGCAAGAGGTGAGAAAGTTTTGTCAGTAGAAGAAGCCACGAGGTCAGCTCATTTTTGTTAAGTTAAAGCACTCTTATCCTGTTAGATTATATCCCTACAATGGTTCTGAGCTTAATGAAAATTAGCATGAGTTATAGGAGAGCTAAAATTTTTCCATACATGACATGCATTGTCTCTTGCCTGAATTGCTCAAAGACCAGTATGATTGACCATGGATTTTGAGAAGGGAAATATTTAGTTTAAAAGATCTTTGTGACACTAATAAAGATCTGTTCTGCTTATATAGTCCAAATATCTGTGAGTGATTAGTGGTCTCCCTCAGTTTCATCTGTCTATTGAATGACCATCTACATCAGTGTGTCTTGCTCTAAAGTGTCTGGTGTCATAGCAAGGTTAGTTAACATAGAAGCCACGCAAAACCACCACCAAATCTATTGGAGTACCTGAAGATACTTTTAGGGTAAGGTGTGAACCGCCGGAGGAAATTTTTATATGTCATATAATAATATATTTACCAGAGCAAGAGATATTCTGTCTCTAATATTACTAATATTATTTATGTAGTGAAACGTAACAAGTCTGCTACTGAGACATTTGCTTCTTTAAACACTCTATCGAGGACTATGGTTGTATACTTTACGTTTCTTAAATAGGTATTTTTTATATATATAGTGGCATCACAAAGCTATATTCTCAAAGTAAGGGCCGAAGAAATAATGTTTGATAGACGACTCCTCATTGTTGGAGACCAATCTCTCAGTCATAACAATAACGATGATAAATTAGTATGTATAGTTGTTAGATGACTGTGATTGGAGAGAGACTGTACTGGTATATATCTCAAGTATTATACTCAGAGATAGTTGATTGCAGAAGAATAACTGTAATTTGATAATAAAATGCTAAGTATCATATGAATTTTATATAACGATATAACATTTATTTGAGACTAACATTGCGAAATATTAGTTTGCAAAAACTAGTGCCGAAAAGTATATTGTCTGTGGTTAAGCAGAAAGCGAAACTAAGAGGTAAAAATTTTGTATTCTATGGAGTTATTATGAGAAAATTACATCTACAATGAACAATTCAATATTTTCTGATAGCAATAGATATGTTAAGCTCACAACAGCTATGTGTAAAATCATATGTGCGGAGTTTATTTTTCGATAATACAGATAACCTTGTGATACAAATATAGTCAGGACAAAGTGATATGCGGATCGGCAAACAAAATAATAATATTTTACTCTCTACATTTCTCTTCGATTAGAGAAGCAGGCGTTAATGTAGACTAATACTAGCTAGTTCGTGAGAGAGTGTGAAAAACACTGTGATAAATATTTTTGATTTATTCTCGACATGATGCTTAATTTGTGAGGATATAGTGATCCACTCATTGCACAATGTGTTGTAGCGTGTGGCAACAAAAGAAATTAATACCAGTCTTGTCTTTTGATTATAAAATGTATACTCTGTGTGATAATGATCAAGTGATTCTTCTCGTAGCATACACAACGCGATCTTTTCGAGGACAGGAATACAATACATCAGTGATCATTCGCACGCAGTCTGAGAAAAATGATTGACAAAGCCATGTCTCTCGCACGACAAAGTCGTGATCAATTGTGATATGTCTGGTCTCAATACTTTATACTCATAGCTCGCACGCTCTGCAATTAATTATATGACAGGTTTTCAAGCATTTGTAGAATACTTTCCAGTTATTTCAAGATGTTCCATACAGCCCAGATCTATCTCCGTGCTCGTAGTTCTTACCTCTTCGCTCCTATAAGTTGAATAATTTTAATTTATAGCAATTGCATAAAATGTCTGTTTAATCTCTGGTTAATAACTCAATAGCACCAGTATAACATAGCAGAGAGAGATTGTTAAATAATTAGGTAATTAAAGGGCACATGTCCATCCTGGCAGCCTCATGAACTTCATGCATGAACTTCAAGTCCGATTTTGAAATTATCTGCTAGTACAGTAGGAAATATAATAACGGTTGACCCCTAGTGTAGTATACCCCCAGTGGTTAAATACTAAGTGCCTAGAATAACTTGTCAATATTCATATACTACACTGTGATGTTAATAAATTTGTATACATTAACTATATAAATTGTTACCATATTAATAATTTGTTACAATATTGAAAATTTATTGGAGCATTATTAAAACTAAGAATTTTATCTATGTAATGTGGTTCATATGGATTAATTTATTGGCTTTATTGTGTAGTCTTTACCTTTTTTTTCATGGTCATTTTAAGAAGCTAAGATTTTAAACATCATCAATAACTGTGTGTGAATGCTGTAAAGAAATGACTAAGGAATTTTGTTCATCCTTATTCAACGTTAGAAAAAATGTAATTTGTAATACGTATATGATGATGTAAATTAATAGAAAATATATTTCTCAATATTATTACCAATGAGAAATCAAGTTTGAAAAGATATAAAATCTGTAAGTAAAGTCAAATTAGATTTTCTACCAGTACTTCAATATATTTAATTTTTCTTTGATGAATGTTTCCATACTGGTATGGTAAATTAAGAAGCCATTAACAGATTTCTTTTAATAAATGGTGGTTTTTATTTGTCCATTTCACCTAAATTTGTCAGTCTGAAACACGTAGATTCATTTTTGAAAAGAGTATAATATAGTAATTGAAGAAGAGTAACTCGAATAGGATCAAACCTAGGAAGTCTAACCGAAATCCCGACAATCTATTTTGTTGTATGCATATAGTAGTAGCAAGTGAAAAAATGGATATTAATACCTGACGAGGAAGACTAAATATTTAGATATTGGTCTTGCACCCTTGGACTACTCTCCCTACATTCCTAGCTTAAAACTATATGCTAATAGTGAACATGAACATTGGAGCAGATCACTATATTAGGACGAATTACCAGTGTGTATGTATTTAATTTTCAAGTCTGTATTAAGTGAATGTATTAATTTTAATAAGGTATAGGCTGAGTCATCCCCCTTAGTAAGAGTATAGTGGGACTCGGCCGATATATTGCGCTTAACGCATCCTTGTTTGGCTAGTTGATCTGCTAATGGTATATAGTGTACAGTTTAGGTATATTACTCATATCGTAAGAGTGGACGGTATAAGTGTTGATGACGTATTCTTGTACGTATAGCCTCACAAGATTTAACGGTCTGCGCGTCAGTGAGTTGACGCACTATTCACCCTTTATTATATATAGCCTACATATTATTATTAATATTATATATTATAATAATTTATTTATATATATAATAATTATTATTATTAATTATTTAATTTAATTATTAATTTATATTATTATAATTATTATTATTATTATACTAACTCGAAGATAAGTTAAACTGACCGGT
Source organism: Trachelipus rathkii (assembly GCA_015478945.1). NCBI lineage: Eukaryota > Metazoa > Arthropoda > Malacostraca > Isopoda > Trachelipodidae > Trachelipus > Trachelipus rathkii. The sequence goes on from JABUQX010039407.1 coordinate 48,753, forward strand.
AGGCTGATTACTTCTTGATGATTGTTTTTAAATTCATCTTCACTATGTGTCTCTTCGTATTACTTTACTACATCCTCCATATCCATCGTCGATGTGTCTATTCTTTACAATCGAGTATATAATAATATCAACACCTGATTCATTCATTGCATTCATTCATGCCCTTTGGAACGTATCCCTACCCTAGCCAACGACTCAAGCCCCAGGTTTAGCTCTCACGGCAGCTAATCAGCGCAGGGTTCGATCTCTACTCAGACTCCGGACTTACCGGCTCCGACTCATGACTCCTCAGGCTCCGACTCCGTGACTCCGTGACTCCGACTCCGGACTCGACTCCGACTCCGGACTCCGACTCCGACTCGTGAGACGTACTCAGGTTGTGCTTTTGAGTATTCAGTGACCTCTGAGTGATACTCCTGGGCAGGGTTCTTACTTTCTCACGTCTATATTCCAACACCGTTTGAATGAAGGATTTCTTTGAATTTTTATATATTTTATTTAATATATTATTATATATACATTTAATTTAATTTAATTTATATATATTATACCCAATAAGATGTATTATTATTATTTATCTATTTATTAATATATTATGTCAGTAATTAGGAATGCAGTTAATGTGAGAAAGTATTATGTAATTATTATTATTATTTATATTATTATTATTATTATTATTATTATTTTTCCATATTATAATAATTTGAAAGAAAAGAATTTTGTTTTAAACATTTTATTAAAAAAAAAATATATCAGTAAAAATCTTGATTGTATTTGATTAAAATAAAATCGAGTTCAGCTCACGGTGAGTGTAAAAGATTAATATATATTGCATAATAGTAGGTATGCTCTCTATATATATATATATATTATATATATATATATTATATTAATAATATATATATTAATTAATATTTATATATATTATATATATATATATATATATATATAATATTATATATATATATTATTATATTATATAATATATTATATATATATATATTAATATATATTTGTCATATATATTTTATATTAATATAATATATAAATTTATATATATATATGTATGACATATATTAATAAGTTATATATATATATATATATATATATATAATATTTAATATATTATATATATATTATATATTATATATATTAATATATTATATATATATATATTTATTATTTATTATATATAGTATATTAATATATATTTATATTATCAATTTATATTTATTATATAATAGAAAATAATGAGTATTTTTAATACGAACATTTTTATGCAATTGATGGTACATACTATATTAAGGTATATAGGGTAAGGTAGTGAGCAATCTCTCCTGAAGCCAAATAGCCAAAATTCCGTCGTACAGGGTATTGATCATTCGTTACTCACAGAGTTGTCATTTCCTCTTATGCTCGAGTACACCACAATTATGACTCAAAAAATTTTAACTGAAATTATAAGGTATTAAAAACACATTCGATTTGTGGTGTGCTCCTAGATAGATTCTCAATCTCTTTAACCTTTACGGATCTTCATGTTTGCATGTCCTCATTTTTATCAGCTTTTAAATCTAGTATAGATACGAGATTATATTTAAAAGCCATTGGCTTTACATCACTGTTTAATGGTATCTAATGATCGCTCATAATCGAAAGGCACTGGAGGGTTTGCTATGTATATACATTTACTTATGACTATACGCGTTAGGGCTCCGTGGACAATAGACGCTCTCCCTGGCTTCCAGTGTTCTAATAGTTCTAACTCCATCTCTCTTGTGAGGCTTTTATCTCTAGCATCAGTGATATCACCCCCTACCGTGAAAAGTTGTTCTAGAATAATAATAATGCTTCTCCTCAATCATCTCACTCCATCGATTTATAGTGTTCTTATCATCTCATGTTTTTTTTTTTAGCACAAGTAGTATAAGTGTATAAGATTATTAATGTGTGTTCATCATAGTAACATGATTTAAACTGAGAGAGTTATACGCTTTGTAGTCCTATCGTTTATGACTAGTCAAGATTGATCCATATGGTATCTCGTCATTTATTTCCTCTCGCGCTCCCAATCATTTATGCCTCTATATTTAATTCGGCAATCCTACCACGCCATTAAGTTATTTATTGACCCCCTATACATACCATATCAGTCGTTCTAAGAAATTCTCAAAAAACCCAGCACTATTCCCCTCTCAGTACCGTTATTGAAGCCTCTCATGATTTTAATATTTACTATTCTCTCTTCCAATTATTATTAAATTTTTCTCTCCTATATTATTTAATCTAGTCATCCTGCATATCGCCCATTTACTCTATTATCTCCTCTTTTTATCTCTCTCCCATATATATAGGTAAACAAAGAACTAGATTTATATCTCTGTATATATGTTAATCTATATAGATATAAATAGATAGATACCTGGATACTTCAAAGTGAAAGGTATAATAGATTTTACATCATCGTTGTTGTCAGTAGTGGTAAAAGCCGCATATATATAAGCTATATATATATTATTTATATTATAAGTTATATACTATCTTTAGGTATTGTTATACTTTGTCTATTTTCTCTCAGAAATGTATAATTATTATTATACTTTAGCACAATGAAATAAATAATATTATATTCTCTTATTACATTTTTGTCCCCTTAGTGACATATATATATATTTAGTGACAACACTCTTAGCTCTTCTAATAATTTTCTATAACAATTTTTTTTTACCATTTAAACAATTACTTCTTAGCATCGGTGTGACAGTGATAAAATTATTTCACTCACAATGATTGAAGCACTCTATAGCGGTTAATATATTTTTAACCTCCAAGAGAATTAAGGCATTAAATATTCTCAGCTATTATAATTAAAACTAGTAAAGCAGCATTATACTTCTTTATTAATTTCTATTTATTACTATATTACTAATATATCGTGAAAGTGGTCAATGACAGACCGCCTTGCGTGTCTTTATGGTCTATATAAGGTATTTCCGCCTGCATAGTGAAATTTATATAGCGATGGTGCGAGATGAATCATGAGGGAACATACATAAGCGAACCCTGGGCGGTGATATATCTGAAGTATGGGTCGGTAAACAAGTTCGCTAGAATGCCTGGAGTCGATTGGGGAATAAAGACGTGTCAAGAATCTCGATAAACAATAGTGAGATAGGCAGAGTTTTGTGACTCAATGAAGATGTTGCACGAACTAGTGCCGAGAGGGTGAGAGATAGTGTGATAGATTCCGGGTTTGATTGGCGGTATCAGTGTGTGCTGCGAATAGACACTGGCAAGCTTCAATTACACTGTGAAGTGAACGGTGGAGTTATTGTGCGGTGGTGATGCGTGGTAGATGACACATGCGCGAGATATCTCTGATGTGGAACGACAATGTACATAATATTTCGAGAGTTGCTAGTGAGGCGAGCGACCCGTATTGAAGAAACAGCATTGTTGCCAAAGTAGACTGTGTAAGGAGTGGGTATTATAACCCACACGGTATTATTCTCACGACAGCGTTGTAGTGTTCACGGCGAGTCGGTTTGTAAGTGCGTGGACTCTCTCTGACCACTAACAACCACAAGTGAAGTGTTATCTATGCTTGCGGTATGAGCGTGCATTTATAAGTAGACCTGATAGCTCTCAAGCGAGCTTACAGTAGTAGTGAAGAGAAGACGTGAGAATTAACATTTGTGGTAGACATTCGTTAAGGCGTGACGATATTGCTGCTTGGTAACATAAAGCAAGTGGAATAAACTGAGAGATACTTCTAATCTAAATAGTGGTGGTGGAAAACTAAACAGTTTGAATATATGGTGGTGGATGGAACTTGGTATACGCCCATCTTGTAAATGGAAGATGAGTGATATCGGGCAGAATGCTCTAATCCAAATATGTCGTGTTCTTGTCTTTATTTAACCTGGGAACTCTCAATGAAGAGAAGATGAACCTCGAACAGATGGAGCGAGAGGAGATGCTACTGAGACAGGCACTCAAATGGGCTATGGTGCACGCAATGGTAAGTTCGCGGGTAAAGAACACTGGGCACAGCCCTAATATATGCGCTTTGATTCGACTAAGTTTTGTGGGGTATAAATACCAAGGGAAGGCCTTGGTTTTGATACTGTAATATACCATGGAATAACTCACAGATAGTAAAATCCAGTAAAGTAATTATATATTTTTAGTTTATCCGTCTTGTAGGAGGAGTAAGTAGTATAGTAATATAACGAAATGTGATTTACTGTCATTCTTCCTATCCATATAGTATAAAGTAAGCTACCACCTACATATATAAGTTTATACCTACTAATGGGAACATTTTCTAATTTTATAAGCGATTCATATTATATACAATTAAATGCCCAAAACTATCTATCATATTATCTTTACTTTACTATATTACTTCTATATATACCTATATATACTTCTATAAATTATATGTTTAATCTAATATCATCTATATAATTAGCATTCTATATTATAATATATATATATATAGTAGGTCTATGTGGAAAACACCGAGTGTTAATAGTTCAGATTAAATAAACGATATAATTTTTAAGTTGCCTCTCCATGTTCATAAATTTTTTCTCCTCGCTTTACGAATTTTAAAAATGTTATAGTAACAGATTCTCTTAGAAATTCTTTTACTGAGAGCACTAAATCAACATTTCCATACAACTAGCAATCAACCAGTTTAAGGAACCATGCAATGTCTATCAGGAACCCATGGTTGGCATGTACTTATATGTGATATCTGCAATAATATGATCCACACGCAAACTTTTGTAATCTATTTAGTTTTTAAACATTACTTATACAGTATACCAGTTCACTATTGATTTCTCCATCTAAGTGCATTTGAAGTACTAGAATTGAAATGTAAAGAAAGCATTCATAGATGATATTTTCACCACATCTTTGTATAAACATCTTTATAATCTGATAATAGATAAAGAAACAAATATATAAGTACTAGGTTCAAACGAATATCAGTCATACTGTCTCGTGGTATATTGCCATTATTATTACCCTTTTCACATTCCTATATACTGATGGACCTTGATGACAATGCTAGCTAACATCCCATGGTAAATATAGTATAATATATAATATTACACTAATTATATACGTATATATTTTCTTTCTCGACATGATAGTTCCTGTACAGTATACTATTGACGCTCTAGTATACATGTACATAACTACATTATAGATCATTCACCATCTATGTGATTATTCTCAATTTACTTGGTTTTATAGAGTTCATCTATAAATTTAAGATTTATCTAAGTTGGATAAAATCTATTATATATATATATATATATATGAGTCATTATTATTTAGTACCTAATACTAATTATTGAATATATAGTAGTCTATAATATATATTTTATATTGAATATAACAGATTCATACATTATTATCTAAGCTAAATATATAACCCATAATTACAGGGAATTATACTGTACTACGTATTTATCATCTCAATTTAATAAGCTCTTTTCCACCTCACTAATTAGTACGAGCATTAGTATATATAAGTAATCTTTGTCCCGTATTATATATAATTAGTGAGTCATCCAGATAAAATACTAAATCCATTATATGATATCCCTTTACGTTATAAATGATAATAATATATTATTTTCTGTTCAACCTATCGTATACCTATATAATGGTAGCTATAGATTGATCTGATACGATAGTTATATGGTCAACAAGTCACACATATCTCATAAGTCAGGCTACAAGTAGCGTACTAAAGAGATACTCTGAAATAATCACACAATATCCATGCAAATTAACATAGACAGTCACTATTGAGCATCCGAGTGCCAATAGAACATATACGTTATAATAAAACCATTCCATGTTCTCTAGGGCACATACTCATTTCTTCAGCTCACCTGTAATCTCTAAAAAAGACCCACAGCTTCAATACCAGTACTTAAAGCATTTCGCGCGTCACTCGTTTCTCGCAGCAATGTTAACGCGCGTAAGCTACGTGTTCTGAAGTGGCATCTTTCTCACTCATCAGATATAAAGATATAATTTAGAGATGATCGTGACTTTTATCTAATGTTTTGACACGTTTATCGCTTTATGTAATTTTCTTGATACCTTTTATTCTCGTGTTCATTAAAAAATCTCTTTTTTAACTATATCTCTCCTCCTTCGAGTTTGTAAAGAAGTAACAATCAGTATGCACACATCGTCATCAATACCATCTCACAATTAAAGTCATCTCGAACGTTATGGTACCATAGATTGCAAAGTAGATGCTCCGCGTGTTTCAACAAACATGAATGAAACCATAAGTGTGAAGGAGAATCCATGTCAGAATGTACTGATACGTCACTTCAATAGATATCTATGGAGATTGAAGTGATACGCAAGAGAAAATAGTCACACCTCCGACCAATTACAAAGGATAAGCATAAATTAGAGGACCTTTAGGCTCTACAGACACAGCAACTTATCTCCATCCACACACGAGGAGAGAAAATAGTGTTCCAAAGTTGCGATAGACACAAATATAAGATTCCTCCCACTCACACGCAAATACCGTCTAACTCCATACATTTTTGGTAATGCTTTATTACACTAACATTTGTACGCTTTTGGAGCAACAGCTCAAAATAAGGCGAAAACCTTACTGCCCATTGAAGTAGAGGGTAATCTTTAAATACTAATGATTAGTTTTTTAATAATAATGAGTAATCGATCTAAATGTGCTATTAGATAATTTGTGTAGACTATTACTTTAATGGTAGATTACCTATATTTAATAAGCTCATCGTCACTTATCTGGTATCTCAATAATCACAAATCTTATATTATATTATATACACTATGAGATATCATGTATATATATATATATATATTATATAATTTATAGTGGTATATTCAAAGCGCCCTCTCCAATTATGGGCCTACTATACATACATATATCTTAAGCAATCTTTATTGAGCGTTTTATTTAATGACAATAAAGAAATTAAATACCCCGCAAGTATTATAAATCTCTAGTTATATATATAATTTATATATAATGTAAATATATTGTATTTATATAATATAACTGGGCATATATTATATATTATCATCATATAAGATAACAAATTTAAGTCAATTTAAATATATTTATTATTGGTTATATAATTTTCAGTTTATATCGTATATATATTTATTATGATTCAATACTACTATTATTATCTAATATACTAATTGTCATATTTCTTAATCTTACCCAATTTATATATATTATTTTATTACATACTTAATATACATTTATATATTTAATAATACTAAATATTTTATTATAACAACTTAGTAGTTACAAACACAGTTGAGAGGCCACCGATTTCTAATTTCTTATACTATAATTAATTAGATGTTACGTGGATTAATCTGTATGGTTATATATATATATATATATATATATATTAGTTAGTTAGGTAATAGTTTCTATATTGACATAGTATTAACTAAATATTGAGTATAATGTATTAGTAATTTATTAGTAGTTCACTTACTAGTCACCTTTACTATTTTATATATATAGTATTATCTTTAATCATCATAAATAGTGGTATTATACATTAATATAACTCACAATTACTAATGCTTTACACTTTCAAGAGGATAATTAATATAATCAGATAATCATAACTAAACTACCATTAGGTACAATGAAATATTTTATTTTATTACTATAAACATTTCATAGATGTATTTCTAGTAAATATATATATATATATATACACCGTTATATATATATAGCGAAATATATAATATATTGTATTATACTTAATATATATATAGGTGTTACTATATCATTTATATATTATACTAATATTTGGTATACCTCGACAATAATATAGTAATTTTATTTAACCACTAATTTATTTACCTTATGGCTTTTCAAATTAACACTTAAGCATTTGTAATAAATATATTAGGTTTATATATATACATTTATTATTATTACATACTAATATTTACAGAGAGAAGTGAAGTATAGTTTCCCAGAGAATTGTTCACTATAAGTTTTTGATGCAATTAATTTAGCAAATGCAGGCGCGACTTGATAGATGGATACTTTATATGGAAGCAATCTCGTTTACAATTATATATGAAAAAGATAGCTATAAAGCATGATTTATATTTTGGTTGGTTGTAGGCTTACTGAATGGAAATCGCAAAAAGTTATAGTATGACGATAGAGGTAATAGCGGTGTAGATATAATCTTAAGCAGAGTATAAGCATCGTCATTGCCCGATCTTATGATCGCTAATCGATATAAATTTTATTGGCATGAAGTGTATGCACTAAAACTTTTATAAAAAACTATAGTCTTGAGTTGGTCCATTGCCGGTGCTTAGCTTAAGGCCTCTGCACTCAGTGTTAATGGTTATGTGTGACGCGCTCATTGTTCAGCGTATACTATAGTATAATAGAATGTTCTTATAAGTAGTGAAACTATGGATCGTGGAATAAGAAGCGCTTATAGATCTCTATAGCTGGGCAAAATTGTAGCTCACGACTGAAACAATTACTTAAGGGCGGTGTGGATAATGTGGGTTTGTGTCATCGCAGAATTGATTCAATTCACCCTAGAGGAATGAACGCTATATGTGAGGGATGTTGTTCTAGGTAGTTGCAACGCCACAGGAAGTACATGGTAACTCAGCTAACTATTACATGAACCAGCTATACCGTTGAGATGGTGTTTGGATCCATTGTGAGGTAACGCAACTCAAGGAAATACTCAGCTCGGTTTACACTGTGTGTGTTAAAGCGGGCTCTCTATGCTTAGTGATTGTGAGAGAAGTCGTTGGGTACAACGAACACAGCGGGAGTCTCTCTGAAGGGTCAAAAGTAGGAGGTAATCGAGTTTCACAGATTAGAGAAGAGGTGCCTAGGAGAGAAATGCTCGAGTTTGGCTAGTAAGCTGTGAATGATAGTAAGGTGGCATCAATAGGAATTGAATGGGCAGGGGTGTTGTGATGGGTGTTATCTCGCGCTCTCGGACCCGCCTCGCTCGCCAGAATGGTGGTTATCGAACCCATATATTGGTACGCACTCCGATGCTCTCCATAATGCTTAGAGTGTCTCGCCGTCAGCTTAGACTTGATGGCTTTGTTCCCGTGAATGTCTCTCCTAGTGGTGTGAGGACTTCTGACTCGTATGACATAAGTAATTTGCACCAGAATAGATATAACGGGCGGACTCGTAAGGGCTTGGGCTATTCTTTTGTCTTACCTTGTGTTCTATATTCTTCTACTACTTTTATCTTCCGGTGTATGCTATGTCACGTTACTAGTACCCCCAGTCTTTGGGAAAAGAAGATGAGACATAGCAAAAATGATAATTTTAAATTTTAAGATATGCATGTTGTTTTTATTATATTTTAATTATTTTTCTCTGACCTCTATTCTTTACTATTAATATATAATAATGTAAGTATTATATATAGTACTCAATTACTACTCGTAACTCACTATTACGTAAATCTTTGCATCCTATGTAATGAGTAATATTTATATTCTGACCTATCTGATAAAGGTATATATGTTTATAAATTGAAATTACAAGATATTATTCTAATATTAATATAATAATAATCTAATATGTAGTATATATATAATAAAATGTATATTATATATATATATATTCGCACGTATTGAATCTCGGCTAGTGAGCTGATAGAATGCTATTTGCCGATCGTCTCTCAAAGCACAATAGTATAGACATGTGAGTCATTTGCGTGAAGACAGAATAAGGATAACGTTATGAATCGACTACATACCTCCTCACATGTAAAGTAAACGTTACTACTGTAAACGAAGAGCCTAATCTAGAAAAGACTCTCATTAATTAACTGTAGACTTATATGATGAAAACGAGTTTGGAATATATACATATGATTACAGTACTCATCGTTAAAAGTATTAATAACAATAAGGGATCACGGTGCATTGATATAGAGGTTGTTAATAGGGAGACGTGGGCCTAGTAACCTGTGCCTTATTATCAATCCTGCTTCGTTATCAATTTTTGCAATGCAAGCAACTCTGAATCTCAGTACCAGCCATTGCGATAATCCAACTGCATTCCACGAGAAATGACCTGCATCTATTTCCTAGATGAACATCAGAGATAGAGCAGATTTAGAAGCCAGATCGAAGAAAGTGCTCATTAAACGTACCCATCTAGACTACTTAGTGAAAACTTACCGTTTTTTTCTAGAGAAACTCTGGGAGGAAGACACTGATGCGGAAGGGTGGAGGCATGCTTGGTACCCACTGACAGGGTAGAATTTGCGCCCTTTCTGGATTATAAAGAGGACACGATATACATTTAAACTTTATGTAGTATATTATATGATTGTGATTAACGAGGGTGAGCTAGTGAATTTATTTAAACTGTTCAACAATAGTATAATGTCCCCATGCTAGGGTGATGCACAAATTCTAAAGAAATGTTAAAGTGGCAGAGAGTTCTTAACTGGAATAAAAAGATTGCGTTGAGTAACAACATGTATTAAAGGCATAGTGCTCTTATGGTCATAGATCAGCATGGGAGCTGATAAATAGCAGGTCACTGATGGTAGGCCCTCATGGTTATTAGTGTGCCCTCTCTCTATCACTTCTATTAAATATATTTCCTTAATACTATATATATAAATTTGGATAGGGGAATAAAATGTCTTAGTTTCCAAATGTGCTGTTAATACTAAGCTTACCTAATGGAATCGTGAGAGCTTATTAAAGTCTCTCAGTCATGACTTCTTCGTTGGGCTGATAACGCTGGCAACACGCAACTATCAATATCAAAAAATTGTAATGGTCTTCACATGGGCAAAGGCAAATATTGGATTTGTAATGTTATGTAAATAGGAAAGGCTGAAGTATAGCGACAAAGAAAAGAATTTGGGTGTGATTAATAGTAGCAATTTGAAATTTTGAGCAATGACTGACAGGAAACATAAATTGTAAAGTTTCTTACAAGAATAAGGAAGTAATGATCAAACCTAATAATAGTTATGTTAGGCCCTTTAATTGAATACAGCAGAAGTTTGGACACTTTATTTACCTAATAAAGTACATCGAAATTATTTTGATGCTAAACTCAGACCACGCATTGGAAACCACAATGCACCGAGAAACCTGATCTATTTCTAGAGAACTCAGAGAGAGAATTTAGAAGCCAGATCGAAGAAAAGGCTAGTCCCACTGATATGGGGAAAACCTTACCTTTTTTCTAGAGAACTCTTGGAGGAAGTACGCTGAGGCGAGAAGGTGGAGGATGCTGGTCCCACTGACAGGGTAATTGCCCTTTCTGGGAGTTAGTAAAGAATAAGATATATATTTTAGAACTTATGTAGCATATTAATGTACTTTTTCAACAATGAGTAGGAAATGTATTGATGTGTTGCTGTTTAGGAACCATCACAGTGATTTAGCATTGATTTGCTATAGTTCATTATAATAAAAGCTTCCTAGATCAAACAGTTTAAAAAGCACTAATTATTAAGTGATATTCAGATGCTTTTATAACTTACCATCAATGTTGATGGCATTACTAATTAAATATAAAAGAAAATGTTATAAGATAAGGGATTAGGCAGCAACATTCTTAATTAAATTTGGGTCATTGGCTGGCTATATGCAAAGTCTTGTTCACAGAGAAGAGAAATTCATTTCACTCGTGTTTAATTATGTTGCAAGAACTTTAACATTAGACCCCAAAAATTTCCAGTCATGTTGCAGCTTGACTTCGTCTTTAGTGGTGAGGCATGTATCCACCTTAACTGGTGTATGGAGTGTAGGATTGAGGACCAATTTCAGAAGACATTTTAGTCAGTCTCTTATATTTAAAGGTGCAGTTGAAGAATTTAAATGCAAATTTATCAGTATTGGTTGTGTGTGTGGGTTAATTTAAAAAAAAAAGAAAAGAAAAAGTATATATATAACAGAGATATCTTTCTCATTTAGACTTCTTAGATTTAAATATTATTAAGATTTAACATGCATTTTCTATTACTAGTTAATTTTGATAACTTCCTTCTCATAAACTTTATAGTTTTCTCTTATTACAAATGTAGAATAATAATAATAATATTAATATAATATAATAATAATAATTAAAATAATAATAATATATTAATTATAATAATAATAATAATTTTTTTCACGCAGCAATTCTATCGATTGTGATATGGTTGGATTTAGGTTCAAAAATCTTACCCCCACTTTCATCCAATTGTCTATTTTAAATGGCTCGTTATGTTTGCTGCCGATATTTTTAAACACCTTAATGTTGACAGTGAAGTTAGTTTTATAAAACTGGCCTATTACAAAGTATTAGAATCTCCAGCGTACTACTGGCAATGATGGGCACTGTAGATCTTGTATATAATTTTTAATTTTCTTACAAAGTTGAGTCTTCTTTTATATCTCTTCTAATGGTCTGCTGGTTAAAACACTTGCTTTAACAGTGCGAGTCATACAGAGTTCGAAACCTCACATAACTAGGAGTTAATTATAATATAATAAAATATATTATCATAATAATATATTAATAATATTATATATATATATAATATATATATATATATATATAAGTATATTAATATATATATATATATTATATATTATTATAATATATATATATATATATACAGGCTTTGTAATATCCAAATAAATTTGTTATAGGTATATGGATTAATTATATATATAATATATATATAATATATATATTAATAATATATATAATATATATATATATATATTATAATTAATATATTATATATTATTAATTTATATAATATATATATATTATATATAATAATAATATATTAATATTAATTAATAGTATCACTCAATTATTGTACCTACCACCTTATCATTAGTTGATGATACTATGGCACTTTTGTTAAACTTACTGAAGAAACTTATATGCACATATTTTAGGTCTATAGGTCAAAGGGTTTCCTAGTTTATTGTTTCATATTTAATTTTTTCATATATTAATATTTCGCATTGTTTAGAAACTTTATACTCCGTCTCGAGAGTCCACTCGAAAAGGTTCAGTGTCAGAATATATTATATAACCTCAAGTACATCCATCTACTTATACATTTAATCGGTCTGATCCGAGAGAGATAGCGGGAGTTGGAGACTTAGGAAAATGTTACTACCATAGGAGTCCCAGCACATACATCTGAAAGTACATGAATATATACTTGTAATTTTAACAATTTTCACGGTGAAGATGAATTGAAAACGCTATAGTGACTCGAGCCTGATAGGTTATTCAAAGTAACACATCTTGTGTGAAAAAAGTGGCGTATGATATGTTTTAATCCATGAATCTCGACAAGTTATATTCGATCATAGTGTTACTACGTGTGTTCCGAGATCCCACATAGTCTTGCAGAGACTCATTGAACTATACTTGATTTCAAGTGGAGCATCACACTTTGCCCACGTGAGAGTGATGTGTCGGTTCTCCTCCTCGCTCTCGCAGATATCAGTAAGAGTGTGATGGTATGTTAGCATGTTAGCGAATTCCACTCGCTCTATATTTAGTTGTTTTGGTAGTATATTTGGTTATGTACCTCTATGTAAGATGATTTGTCTATTTCATTTCGTATGAGTTGTGGATTTTTGAATGATTTACGTGTGCCTGAGTGGGTTGTTTTTCTCTCCATGCTCTGACTAGTCTACCTTTGTACTTTGTGTCAATAGCATCATTTTTGCTCATATTGGGTTAATATGCTTGGTATACGTATAGTCGTGATATGGAAATGATATGGTAAGGTGTATCGTGCAAGAGTGAATATTGGTTTATGCCATGTATTGGCGAGTAAATGTGGAGAGAAAATTTAGAGTGTGAGAGAAAGTCGGAGTGAAAGATCCCTTGGGCGCAGTTGAATAGCGCTTTTTAGAGATAACACGTGATCTATGTTTTGTACTACCTTGTAAAACTAATATAAATTCAAATGTAGATCGATTAGGATCTCATAAGTTCTGAAATGGAGGACTCGAGAGAGATTCTCTCCGGAGAAAGATCATATTGTGATAGTTACTTTACAAATATACAATATTATATATATATATATATATATATATAAGAATGAATTATCTATTCAGTCACGTTGAAAATACTATTATGGTTTTGTTTCTGCTAGCTCAGAAAGTATTACGGGTCTTACTTATCAATAACACTACTTCAAAGTAGAAATAACTACAGAGATAATTATTTATATAGTAAGATAAAAAGTTAATATACAGGAAGTTTAAAACTATATAGTTTCCTAGTAAATTAATAGTACTCACTCTATCATAAAAATTACATATTATCCAATGAGTAGTCATTATTCCTTACACTCAGACGAATTGGTCAGTATAATATCATACGAATATATACACTGAGTGTCTCGTCTGTGAGTGTTGTCCGTCCCGGATAAGTGCAATAAGCTCTCTCCCATAACATAATGTCCTTTCTGCTGTTGTAAGAGGAGCACAGAGGGAAGGATTATGACATAGTCACTATTGACAGAGCAAAAAGCCAATTGGATTGTATGGTTCGCCTTGCTTCCGATTCAGCTATTCATATGCATGAGAGTGTTAGGTAACACCCATGATACTTCACATAGTTGTGAGGCCCAATGGTTCGCTCCCTCTTGGGGCTCATAGTCCATCCACAAATCTCCACACAGGTAGGGTAGTACATCCCTACACAATATAGTATTCACAATGAGCATATCCATGACCACATTATACAGTACACACTATCTTTATTCTTTTCTGTTATTGATTGTCTTCTCTTTTTGTTTCAGTCATAAGTGACGTGATGTGGATGCCGATGTGAGAGAGAAATAATTGCTTTCAGTTGTATCTGTTGTTGCGTTGACGAACACAAAACTCCGTCAGTTCATCAGCATTAGAAATGTTGTGACAATCTCAAACAAGAGTCTACGCAAAGTTCTTCTCAAATACTAGCGTTTCAATTGGCGTGGTTTAGCACATATGTGCGTATATCGACCAATGGCTCTCAGTTTACAAAGCTATAATAAAATACAGGCCAGAATTGATAGTTGAGTGTGGCTCGCGCGCTGTTAACTTTTCAGTCCCACTATACCTGCGTATAGTTCTCTGTGAATATAGTGAATTCTTTAAATATTGACACAGTAGCTCTAAGTCTGCGTTATACCATGATCGTGCCCGTACGTTAATGACACCTGCGCTCATCCCTTCTCTTGCCAAATTGTATGAGAATATACAGATGAGTGTCTTGTGCCTACCATATGCGCGCAATGTATTGAAGGAATATATGCTGCAGTAGAGTAATCACACTGATTGTGTATACTTATGACATAGCACAGTCATAGTTAATGAGATTATGTCCATTACTGATAATCTCTCAGCTAGTGACACTGAAACAATTGAAGTGTCATCCTCTCGTGTAAAGAGAATATAAGATTCTGAGGACAAGGAAGTAATTAAGTGTGTTACCTCAAGACAATATGAGAATCAGTCGAGAGTGATATGGTCTTAAGAAGTGACTGCAGCGGGAGACTCGAGTATAGGAGGCACTCGTGATTCTCGTCCTTCTAAATTTATAGTTCGAGGTTTGACCATTGTGATACTACAGAGCTGTTGTGTAGCGACTATATATTAGTGGTTGGGTAGCAATGAACATCGTAAATGGAAAAACTATATAGCTCATGTACATAGATTCTGCCATAGATCGCTATATACTCTTTGATTATTTTTTCTCTTGATAACCGTCCATAAGATTGTGTCGTTAACAGGTATATCATGTTAACCACTGTGGGTCCATGCTAGAGGCTGGTGATGTTTGTAGTTATACGTAGTATACGGTACATTATCCGAGGATCTATATCTGCTGTATTAATCTGTGTTCCTATGAGACTAGCAACTTTTGGGTAACAGACAAGACGATCTTCATGACCTGTATTTGTGTAGTTCGCATTCTCTCATGAATGATGCTTTGAGATCAAGGTACGACTCGCATACTGGAAGGGACATGTGACAGTATTATAGATGGGGTATGACAGGTGATTTGTATTGTGGAGAAAAATTGAGATATAGCGTAGTGATAGGTGATTGTATACTTCTGTAGAAGATTAATGATAGGTATTTGTGTGAATGAAGTAATACTCTCTTTTAAATTAAGTCTAACTATAGTATAATTTGTACAAGTAATACTAGAGTTGTATCGAAGTGAAAAATCGTTATTATGATTTGTGTTGATGATTGAAGATGTTGAAGTTATTGAGTGATGGGTATTTATGTTATAATCATTGATATATAAGAGTACATAATATATATCTAGATACACATGCGTGTACGTAATATAAATGAAATATAAGGGAGAAATAGTAAGAAAATAAGAAGTGAGAAAAAGTATAATGAATATAAGAGTGTGAATAGTAAGTTAAGTGGAAAAAGATTTAATGGGTAAATGTATTGATAGGCGTGAGCCTGTGACTAAATTTAAATCAGTAGTGATGTCATGTATTGAGAGCATTAGATAATACATGTAATCTAAATTCTTTACTGCAAATATGATGTAAGATATATATAGTTAAGAATAATCTCCCTTTAGTCAAGAAATTAAAAGACTGGGTGTTGAAGTATGTTTGTTAAACAATGTTCTAAAAGATAATGAACGTCTTCTTCTCGCATACTGAGCTTTCATCTTACACTGAACCAAAGAGATTCCTGGCCACCTACGAGCTAGTCTGCTGGTCATGAATATGAGCCTCATAGCAATATGTGAGATATAAATGCGTTATATATAATGAACAGCATGCGCTCTAAAATCTGGCTTAATGGAAGCCAATGTACAAAGACCAACAGGAGTTAAGAAGTATACTCTTATAGATATTGTTTAAAATAAGACAGAGAAGAGCTATAGTATATGCGAGAGGAATGGTGAGCTCTCGTGAGATCCTATCATACGGGAATTCAGAAAAATTTACGTACAATCGCATCGCACCGACGAAAGCTATAGAGAGAAAGAATGAAGTAGGGAATCTTCATATCCAAAGACACTCAATGTGTACTTAGGTAATCACTCATAGCTTTCAAAAAGTAGCTGACTGAAATTTAGTCGATGAGTCTAGATAATAGTATGTGAAGGCGCCACTTCTCGAACCCTCATAACTCACAAAAGTAATGATAGATACGGTCTGATATGACACCTGATAATGAAGGAGGTGATAGTGAATGTGTGGGGTTTGACGATGTAAGATGAAATAGGTATTTTGGGGATAAGGTAATTAGTAGGGAGACTGTAACAGGTAGATTGAGGATATTGAAGAAGGTAAATCATCAGGTATAGATGGAATTACTGGTGAAATGATCAAGAATGGAGGCGAGATTTATTAGATGATTGAACTGGATGTGGTAAGTTTGTGTTACAAAGCATTATGGTGGGTATTATGTTTTTGTGAATAAATTGGAGAAGTGA
The DNA here is from genome assembly GCA_015478945.1 of Trachelipus rathkii. Classification (NCBI taxonomy): domain Eukaryota; kingdom Metazoa; phylum Arthropoda; class Malacostraca; order Isopoda; family Trachelipodidae; genus Trachelipus; species Trachelipus rathkii. The sequence goes on from JABUQX010039407.1 coordinate 66,271, forward strand.
GTAAGCGTAAGTAATGCAGTACCGTTAATATTATGTAAGGTAAGAGATAAATGGGTAACTTTGCAAATAAAACTATAAAGGAATTAGTTTATTGAGTGTTGCAGTTAAGATATATGCTGGTATTCTGGTTGAAAGAGTTCATCGCATTTAAGAATATTTGATGGTGGGCGGGGCTTCTTTTCACCTTAAGTCATGTTCTTTTACTTAACTATTATTTCCTTTGTAGTGATGGGAAAACTATAGATAGCTTTTTTTTATTGTTTTTGTTCAACAAATTCTACGCAGCTCAAATGTCAACATGTAATTTATTGCAATAAAGACATAATTTCCTATCACTATTATAACGCCAAAAAAGGGGGGAGGGTTTGGGGATGGAAGGTCTGGTTGAACTCATTTAAAGGTATATAATTCGTAATATGGAAAATTTCATGTCTTGGAGAGATGAAAAATGTTCTGAAATAAAAGGAAAAAAAACTTTTACTTAAATATCCCTAGATAGGATAATTTTGTTAAGGTAAAAAAGTTCCAATTTTAAAAGAACAAATTTGTCACCCTCAATATCCATGCTACTCTTGTTCTTGTAACGGGTTGAAGCAGAAGTTACGGAATCCTCGTTTGTCTAGCCTATTATAGATTTATAGGCGAGTGTGTGTACTCGTGAAGTGTGTACTAAGTTATAAGTACAACATGGTAAGACGTGTCTGACGAGACCTTTAAGTGAAAGTGTGTGTAATATTTATTCTATGTATTTACTTATTATGATTGTAAATATGATAAAGCTTGCCTTAAAAAATGTGTTCATTAAAACTTGATTTATATTCTTTTGCTCTTTGCTTTTATATTTTTTCTTTCCGTTTTTAAGTATAAAAATTTTATCTGTCAATCTCTACCCATTTAGTGAAAAAAAAAATATTGGCGATACATACACCACAATTTTATGTGATTCCACAATATATAATTTGTTTCTATATCATATATATATTTATTTCATGTAAGTAGATTCATGTCTTAAAACAAACCGGTAATTCATACTATATCAGAATTGACATATAAAGAATTAAATCTCTCAGAGTGAGTATATAATTCATTTACATTTATGTACGGTAGATACTCAAAAAGAGTGAGCAAATAGTAGTTAAATACTCTCCTCCGAAAAGAATCTGATTAAAGAGATAATGGAAATGTGTGAGTTTTAGAAATTGGATGGAACTCCAAGACAGGAAAGCCTTGAAAAATTATCAGGATTTAAAATAATAATCATCTAATCATGCAGATAGCATGATATATATTGAATACTAGATTTAGATTAATATTTTTCCTCGATGTTCTTAGATACCTCGATTCGTCAACACATGGACTTCAAACTTTAAAAACCATTGACACTCTTCCTACAATTTAAGTGTTACTTAGTTATGGTTCACTTTTTATAGATAAAAAATATTATAATAATTTATAATTGAACTCAATATGTCTCAAAAATAAATTAATTTTAATATAGATTATTATAGATTAATATTATATTAAATCATATAAGTGAATAGGTTTTTAGTACTAACTACTTACCTACTAGTATATAATCATATCTATAGTCTCTCAGACTAATGTAGACTCTCGATATTATAAAACAGGCTAGTAATATGAGTACTCGGACATCCTAAGTTTTTTGTTATTTTCTATACTGCCAACTAACCGTGATAGGTATAATTTTGTCTAGATATAACTCTAAATATTATTATTCTCGCTCTCAGTTTGTGATCATATAATGCGTTATTACACACCACGCATCATTGAGTGTTCTAGAAACGGAGGTGTAGTATCTATAAATTATCAACGGAAATTTAAAACCGTATTGCAAACATGAGTTTTGGCGGCAAAACATATAGAGCTCAAAAAATGAATAAACATTGTAACGATAACATATTTATTACATACTTCTTTATATATTAACATACTGATTCTGATATCTGAGATATATTTTTTTGAGAAATTTTTTAATCTTATTAAATATTAATTATTATTAGATAGCAAGATAATATGTTATAGGTTCAATAAAATAAATATTAAATAGATTAGTGATTCCTGTATCTCTTCATAATTAATTAAAATTGTTATGCTAGGTGATAGTGTTAATAGTGATAGTTATAATTAGTGTTATTAATGTTGATATAGTGGCTAGTGTTGAAAATATTATAAATTATTAATATTAATATTATTGATATTTAATGATTCACATTTAGTGCTAATGTTGGTGCTGAAAATATTATAAATTATTGGTATTAATATTATTGATGTTAATATTATGATAATAGTGCTAGTGCTGAAAAATATGTTAATGATGGTAGTGTTATGTATATTTTTGTATATATGTTTATGTGTGTTTTATGTATGTATATATGTATTTTTCTTTTTTAGTTATTTGATATTTATTTATTTTCTAAAAGCCTAATATATTATTATTATTACTTAATATATATATCTAATTATATACTATTATTATTACTACTATATAAGTGTATATATATATATTTTATATATTATTTACTCATAATATATATCTATAGAGCACTCGTCCAACGTCAAATTGCCTATAGTAAGGTCCCCAGTATTCACAATCATATTGGTTACGGGAGGATATATATTGCCGATTTTAGATGAAATCACGATCTTACCATGCTCATCTCGAGAGCTCTTAGAGCCGATTACCTGGTATTTCAGAATCCTGCTCGTGAACAAAGCGTATAAAAACAAGAATATTCTGATAGAGTGAGAGCGCCTGTGAGAGCTACTAGCTAGATTGGATAAAGCTCATATCTACATTGTCCACACGTTATATAATAAATAATGAGAGAACATTTTTGTATTGGTAAAAGTGTATGATATATCATGCGTCGAAGAGAGGTATACAATACTGACTTTATTGAAAATAATTACATCAGATAATTTAATATTTATAAATTAATTATTTATGCTGCAAAGTCTTTATTCTTATGTTAATTATTTAAATGTAGCAGTCATCATTATCATATGACTAACAGTAGTTCCTCAGGCTATAATCATTTATTAATATTTAGTATTTTTAGTCTTAATAATTTCATTTTTTGTATTAGATGTAACTAATCATATATATTTGATATTATCAACATTATCGCTAGAAAACTTATTTAATATAATTATTATATATATTATATATATTATTTTAGATATATAATATTATATATATAATAATATTCTTTATATATAATATATATAATATTATAGTTATTAATATATATATATATATATTATATATATATAATTATAATATATATCTTATATATATATATATATATATATAGTATAATATATATTAATTATATATATATATGATATATATATTTATATATATATTATATAATATATATATATTATTATATATATATATAATTATTAATATATATATATATATAATATATATATAATCCAATTCATATATTCTTTTTTCTATTATATATTATTTTATTTTTTAAATATTTATATATGTCACTAGTGAGTAGCTTTATATAGTCAGCTACGTGATTACGGTGCGATATTCAAAATTACCCGCACCACTATCAACTCAGACACCGTGCACTATGGACCACGACACCAGTGTTACCTCTCTAAAGTGTCCCCCTTTTTCTAAAATTCGTACTACACGCGAACAATGACTTGTTGCACCCAGTGCACTTTGTGAGTATATTTCTTGTCTCTGTCTTGCTCTCTCCTTTCACCGCACCGCACGCCGCACCATATGGTTTGGTCTCACAAATGAAGGAATATTTCTTAGAAGTTGTCACTGCTTTAACTATTGGCACCGGCCAGGCTCACCCGAACACAGCAAGCTACTGATGAAAACGTTTAGAAGGAGGGTGACGAAGATTAGTGCAATTGTTATGTTATTGTACAGATTTGCAGAATGCTGATGTTCTTCTCTGTTGATATCGAATCTCTCTTTAAATATGAGCAGAATCCCAGTAAGAATCTGTAAAAGAAATCAAAAAAGGATAATGATTTTTCTATACCTTTTCTTTATAGTAAAATACACATACGAGTATTTGTTAAGTTTATTAACTTGCATAACGTACTTGCAGTATTAAGCTGAGAGTTATTCCAAATAAAATTAAGTAGTATGAAGAAGGTGTGAATCTATCGGTGCCAAGAAGGAGAACGTGTTTGAGTTGACTTGCATTTGCGATCAGAAGACTCACGTCCATAAAACCTTTGGCTATTGACATATTTCGTTTCATGTTGTTAATATCTACAAGCTTTGGGTCTCGATATAGAGTTGGCAATGCAGCACCATGTTCGATAGCTCCAATATCTGTAGCATATGTTGATCCCATGGTATTCGGTGGAGTAGTTGATGTAGCCGTGTATCCTGTTAGGTAGTACATTTCGTAAATATTCTTATTTATAAATAATACTAAAATTTCTTATTTATGCTATACACAAACAGCGACAAAATCGAAACCAAAGTTAATGAATGTTAAAGACGAACTTGAGTTTTAAATCAAGAAGTGTGCTTCTATGTCTGGAAAATTTTTGTTTTTATTTTATATTTGTTTTTTTATACTTGAGTAGAGGAGGAGTACACTCACTTTTTGCGTAAATTACGTTACGTACGTTACTCTTTTCCTTTTACCACTAGAGGCTGAATAAAAAAAACGTAAATAAAATATATGGATAAGAACCTGATTAGAGATAATGGTCCGTGCTTGCTGCTGTAAATCTTGAATTTGGTTGCTTGTAAAGCTGCTTGGAAAATTGTCTGTAAAATAAGGTAAAAATGGAGAATCTTCGGGTTTTTCTACGACGTATTCTCCTAAAGATACTTGCAGTTCTTTCTGACAATTAATATATATATATATCTATATATATTACAAAATATATATATAATATATATATATTATATATATATATATATTATTATAAATACTATATATTATATATATATAATATATAATTATATAATATATATATATATGATATAACTATATTATTGAATAAATCTAGTTGATTATATATATAATATATGTGAAATATATATTATATACCTACTATAACCTAATAAACTTATAATTCATATACTCAAGTACTTAAAGCCGTTACTAAGTATACGACCTATCTGAAACGCGTAATAGTATCTCGTTGCCATAGTATCATATAGACCTATAACCCTATTATGGAGATTGTACTAGTTTGTATACTATAAGATACTGAAAAATACTCATTTATATAGCGTGAATATAGCTTAGGATCGCTTTTTTAAGGCCATTTTTCGTTTAAAATGTGTGTTTTTTAATACATATAAAACGTTTTATGCTTCCTTTTTTATTATACGTATGTCATCTGATGATAAAGGATGAATTAGCTCGTTTATATATAGCGTTAATGTAGAGGTATGGTAATAGTTATATATAAGTAATAAATAATAATATATATATAATATTTCAAGTTTTATTTAATAAAATATAATTATATATAATATCTAAACTCTAGAACGTATATATATATATATATACTATTTATAATATTATATATATTGTCTGTGAGCCGTGGTGGTGTGCCGGTAGACTGAGACTCAATATTCACTTTATGACCATATATAAGACGTATATTCACATATAAATAAGGGCCTAGCCTAATAATTACTCACGTATGAATATAGTATATATATATTATATAATATATATATATATATACTATATTATAGGAGGTTATACTTGGTTAGTTATTCCTATTTTAATAAATATACCTAATCCCTCAAAAATATATATATATAAAGATAATATATGTTTAAATACCTCTACTGATATTATATATTATTTATTTAGTATATAACTATTATAATATATATATA
>JABUQX010039408.1:0-28651 GCA_015478945.1 Trachelipus rathkii
AAAAAAACTTTTAAAAGGGGGTTTGTGTACCCCCATATCTTCAAGAAGTGTGTCATCTTCCCTATAAATACTCTGAATGCTCTCAATATATGGAAACCCACCCACATGACCACTTAATAAGACACTGACTATATATATATATATGATATATATACTATATATAATATATATATAATATATATAATATTAGATATATAATTAATGATATAATAATATATATATATACTATATATATTATTATAGTATAATATTAGTTTTATATATATAGGTATATATTATATAATATAATATATATATATTATATATAATATAGTATGATATATATATATAGTATAGATTATAATATATATATATATATATATCATATATACATATCGTCTATTCTCAAGTATTCACATTTACACATCATTTTTCCTAAAATTTATATGTTTTATTCTCTTATTTCTTTCACTTGAAAGGAAGCATAGTAGATCGACTGCCTTGCAAACAATTCCTTCGATTCCCCCATTTTCTCACAGGAGGAGGGGGAGACAAAGTAAATAAATACATACTATAATAATAAATATATATGTAATAAATAGATCAGCTACGGTCACCATCCCTCCATATAGGAGTAGAAACATATTTCAAGGTCACGTAACTAAATTGACCAATGGCATCGAAACATGACGATATACCACCGCAATATATATATATATATTATAATTATATATATATATATATATATAGTATATAATATATATATAGTATTTATATCTTCGGTTAAGATAGATGGTATAGAAAGGTGGATGCATAGATATGTGGGAGGAAAAGGCAAAATATATAGTTAGATGGTATCGAAACTTATATAAAATAGTATAAATAGATAGATAGATAGCATAGTTATACGATAGATAGATAGATAGATATGATTAGATAGGAAGAATAGATAGCTAAGAAGAAATGCAATGCCCTCCATTTAGATAGAAGTAGCATAATAGTATAGACTAGATTAGATATTAATAGATAGAAAGATAGAATCAGATTAGAAAGTTATCGTACATAGATAGATAGAATACATAGATAGATAGATTTGTTAGATTAGATAGATATGGATAGATAGATATAGATAGATATAAGATAGATAAGATAGATAAATTTTATTCCAACAGCATTAGATAGATAGATAGATAGATAGATAGATAGATAGATAGATAGATAGATAGATAGATATAGATAGATAGATATAGATAATAGATAGATATAGATAGATTAAATAGAGACGTGCTACATATACTACTATATATATATATCACTATACTATATATATATATATATCTATAATAGTCATATATATATTATATATAGATACTATATATATATATAATTAGTATAATATAATATATATATGATATATGTATATAATATATATTATAACTTATTTAGGATATATCATCATAGTATATATATATATATATATATATATGAATACTATAATATAGGTATATATATAATATTAGTATATACAATATATATATAATATATAGGTATATATATATATATATATTATCAATGTGTGTATAAGCTTGCCATAAATTGGTTTCTGGGGTGACATTAAACCCCCAACAGGAAATTACATCGAAAGAATGTCAACCATTACTAGAAATACTCATAACTCGCATAGAGATATGCATATCGCTCCTCAACACGAACTCAAAAAAGACACTAAATGGACAATATTTTCTATCCCGAAAGATCATTTGGACAATATTAAATTTCTTCATATATCGATTAGCTTCATATCGATTATCAGATAAACGGGTTTTTGGGGTCTACACGTAACCCTATGGTCTATGTTGTTAAAACTATGAGAGACAGGAGTTAGCGCATCCCTCCCCCCACAACCCTCAACAGGCACTAAAAAAGTAATCCGATATTGTTTGGCTATCAGCACCTATCGATAATAATTCCGGAATACAGATTTTCTTTGCTTACTCGGGTGGGGTGGAGCTATACCGCCACCGAACCCGTTCTAGGTGCGTTAATTTGATCGTGGCATCCTTCTCATCCGAGTAACAGGATATCTGCAGTAGGAATGAACACAATTGTTATGCATCCCCCGAATTATTCGAGACATTTTGGAGCTTCAAGAGCCCTGATGCAGGTGGCAAGCGTGTTCGATTTAACAGAGAAATGTTTGTCACCCACCTGGTGTTGCGAGATAAGGAGCTCAAAGAAAAGGAGAAAGAAATTATGAGCAATCTTTGAAAAGATCAATGACATTCTAAAAGGAGGGATAAAAATACGCGTTAACATGCTAAGCCACACTCTTCTGGGTGATACTCATATGAGCGTGTTATTGTAAGCTGGTAAAGGACTGTTCTTAAGCCTACTCTATAGCATAAAGGTATAAAAAAGATCATATGGCTGAGTGGTAGACTTTCAATGGATCAGATTACATCTAGCGCTTCCAATGATACGAAAAGCGACTAAAAAAAATATTACAAAAGTTATGTAAATGAAGAATTGTCAAAATATGCATTCAAAACTGCCACTGTACATACCAAAAAGAAAAATAATAGAGAGAACACTCCTGGAATTAAAATTACTAACTAAATAGGTGAGGATATTGAAAAACCACGCTGAGAAAGTTTATTGTTCGCGCAAACAGATCTGCAATTACCTTTAGCGAGAAAACGCCTAGCATGCTGCTCTAACAGGTAGACACCTTTCTAAGCACATCGAAGAATGATGTGAAATAAAAAATCGCCAAAAGAAGATGTTAAATTACTGTGCTCTTCAAAAAGAAATGGTTAGAACAAACCAGTTATTCACTGATAATATTGTGACATTCCCGCTGTTCACATTCCGATGGCTTCACAGCTAGTATTCATAACAAATAGTTCTAAGCACATTACCAGAGGAATAGTCAGGACAGAATTGAAATATAAACTACTTATGGGTTGGGTGAATTGGCTAATACATGCTCCCAAGTCATTAAGTCTTGGGGGACATCTAAATACATTGTAGATGTCAATGTGCAATAAAACATATAATACTATATATAGTAGCTACGCACAGTCCTACTATAGATAGTATAGATAGTAATATATATATATATATATATATACGTATAGTATATGATATATATATATAGTTCACTAATACCTATATACTATATATATTAGTATATATATATTATACTAGTATATATTAGTATCAGGAGTGGGCGCTATACCGCAATTTAAGTCCGGCATTGCCGCATTCCGCAATCTGCGGACTACCAAAAAAAATGCGTAATTGCGCCCCGATCTGCCGCCATAATTTGTAACAACAAGTTTACGGAACATGCCAGTTAGCGCAATGCCTAAATACATTCCGCATTTAATTCCGGCAATTCCGCAATTAGAGGACTACAAACCCTAAGATTTTTTTGTTTTTAATCCCTAAATTTTAAACAACAGATGATACAACCTATTACTAAGGCACCCTGCTACTTCATCCTTTAAAGACGGACCAATAAATAGCATTCTCTCATGATGCTATCTAAATCATTTAATTTGACTTATTTCTTGTGCCCATATATATATTAATATAGTATATATATAGGTATATATAAATATCTTTATATTCATAGTATACTATCATATATATATATATATAGGTAGTATATATATATATAGTAATACTATATATACTTATAGTATATATATATACCTAAGCCTAATCTGTAATACTTAAATCTGAGGTCAGATTGGTATGCTTCCTCCTGCCGGTCGCTCCTCGGCTTCTCCATCACCAACTGGCCACAACCTGAGAAACAGACGGATCTGCTAAGAGTCTCTCGGATCTGAGAACGAATTTTGAGGCCTAATGGAAAATAAGTGATAGTTCGTCACTGAAAGAGCATAAAACCACTTCGCTGAGGAGCTGTTTTAACGCCTATGGACTGGCGTTTGGAAAGACCATATGCTCGGAGAAACATGGTTCTCCCATCTACGAGTGACCTCTCAGGGTTCGAAGTATCTCCGCGACGCCAGAAAACGAAGATGCGAGGGACCAACTGACAGGGCTGCCGAAAGTTCCTCGGAGATCTGTGTACTAGTCTAGTATAATATTTACTCATGTATATGAGAGCTATATATACGTATATGCAGGTAATATAGTAGTATATTACGTTAGATGAATAATAATATATATATATATATATATATATATATTTATAATAGTATATATAGTATATATATAGTACTATATATGAAGTTTAAAAGAAAGACTGATTGGATACTTATAGAAGTGAGAAGAAGAAAAATAATAAAAAAGTGCATTACGTAGGAGAAAAAAAAGACTGGTAAATGAGGCAGTTTGACCGCAAGGAGGCAGTTGAGATGGGGGAGCGTACGGATGAGGAATAGGAAACATCTCGTGAGAAGAAGCGACGAAAAGGTTAAGAATGGTTGAATTAAAGGAGAAAAATCTGCTTGAGAAATAGATGATAAAGGGAGTGGCTGCTTTCCAGTACCTGATGAAATGGAGTAGAAGGGTGTGGAAAGCAAACACTTCGAAAATGTGATAACACATTGGTGACGCTTAATGCAGAGAGCGTGCATACGTGAATTGTGTGGCGGTTTGTATGGTGCAAAATGGAATTTAGATAATCTCTTGGGCGAGTAGAGGGTACATTTATAAGGAGGATGGTATGGGCAGAGTGAGGGAAAGTTGAAGGTAAAGGTAAATCATTCGCAGGAGATATAGATGAAAATGCTGGGAAATGATCCAGAAACGGAGGGAGGGAGATGGTGATTGATTGGATTGAAAGTGTGTAACAAAGCGTTATGGAGGCGTATAGTTTCCGAAAGGATTGGGAGGCAGGAGCAGTTAGAATAGTACCAGCTTTATATCAAGGGTATGATAAGGCGAGATGATGGGTGACGTGGTAGTAATAATATACGGAATGTAGTTTTATTGAGTGTTGTCAGGCGAAGATAGTATGCTTGGGTGTCTTTGGTTCGAAAGAGCTTGCGTCAAGGACAGAAGGACTGTGGTGCAAGAACAAGCGTGTCTTTAGGGTGGTCAGAGAGTGTGTCAGATTCAAAATCTGTGTGTATATGAACCCAGGAACTAGATTGAAAAAATAGGGAGCAAGAAGAATAAATTGTATTTGTTTTATGGATTTGGATAAGACAGGCGTATAGTAGGATTAATAGGGAAGCTCTGATGCAGGTGTTAGGTGTTAGTGAAGTATGGTGTTGGTGGTAGGCTTCTGAATGGTAATTCAAACAGTATGCTATGGACGATAGTGAAGCTGTGGAAGAATGAAAAATGTGTGGTCGCAATCGCGGTGGATTGGTTTAAGATTAATAAGCGGAGTGAGACAGGGTTAGGTTCATGTTCTCGGCATTGGCTATCTCAGGATTTGTATATGGCATGGTATTATGAAAAGAAATTCGAGGCGGGGGGATGGCAGGCAAATGAGTGTTAGAGATGATACAGGACGATGGAGATGAGTGGAGGGTGACCTAGCCATATTATATGTGGACATGATTTGTTTGATGTGGCGATATCTTGAAGAGAGCTTTGAGCAGGATGTGGATACGATAGATTTAATCACAGGTGAGTCCGATAAAAGGAGGGGTTTGGAAAGTAATTGTAGATAAAAAAGTAAGTCTATGGTTGTGAGTGAGGACAGTCCCCCTTCGAGTGTTGAAGCTCTATTGTAGCAACTGGGTGGAAGCAGCTGGAAAGCAAGTTGTGCTGAGTTATAAGATATGTCAGGGTATGTCGTTGGGAGAGAATTGAGCGACGGATGGATGCAGAGGTTGTAGCTACGCGAAATCCTCGTGGCAATGGCCAGAAAAGGCTTGCCTGGTGGCAATTAAATCAGTGAGTGAATGCTAGGTGGACAAGGTCTTGAGTGCCGCTAGGGTTCTACATGAGGTATGTTTTTAGCCTGGTGTATTTATTGGCTAATGAGTAGTGAGACTATGGTATGAATAAGAGGTATAGATCTAACAGTTCTGTGTTCGATGGACCATCTTAGGGGCATGCTAGGTGTAAGAAGAATTGATAAAAGGAGGTAATAAACGTATTAGAGAGTCGTGTGGTGTGAAGAAAGGGGTAAATGATGGAGACATAAATAAAAGTATGCCGCAGGATTGCGTCCTTGCGTCATGTGACAAGGATGATATAGTCGTGTTGGTTAGCGGACTGATATAGTGGCGAGCGTGTGAACCGAGCGGCTGCCGAAGGAGCCGGAAGAGAAAGTGATTGTAGTGCGGGTGAACCGGTGAGATGTCTGACAGGAGAGACAATCGTGAGCTCCTTGGCCAGAGGCGCACGAATGTATAAGGTTGCTAATAGGAGTGGAATCGGCGGGGCGGATGCTTATAGTTGGGCTATGGTGGTGTCCACTGCGCCAAGGGACATGAACCCTTACATGACCAACGATTCTACCATGGAGGTCGGCGTCGCCTGTCTCCACTGATAGCGCTTCTAGCGGCTGGATTTTCTGACTGCGAGCACTTATCTCCTTACTAATTAATGGTGGTACTGAGGGGGCGGTAAGCTGGGCTTTCTTTAGCGACTTTGTCAGTTCTTCGTACACTGCTTATTCTTTCTCCGCAGTGCTCGATATCGCGAGCTTACATCCCAATTCTTGGATAAGATAGACTAGAAGAAGAATAAAGTAAGAAAGAAAAGAATCGTATATATGCTCACTAGTAATAGTACTCTACTTATATATGATTATATACCTATATATATATCATTATATAGAATATTGTATTCTGTACTATATATATTATATATATATAATATTATAGTAATTGTATATATATATATATCATATATAATATAATATATTACTATATACTATATATATAGGCCCAGCCTCAGAAGGCGATCATGCATGTAACTAAAAAAACGTATAACAGCTACAGGAAAAAAATCAAACATTTTTGATTTTGAGCAGAGCCACATTCTAGACCCCACCTTAAACAAAAAAAAATCAATTTTGATAATTGAATATTTATGTAATTACCACCAATCTGTTTTCTTAGAGTTTTTCCACTATATCAAAATGATAAACATAAAATTAGATCGGAACGAATTGGTGTATTACAATACTCTCTTATGTATAAATTCTTTTCATACACAAAAGGGATAAAAGCAATTAGATCACGTAAAACGATATTTTGCAAGTCTTATGCATTACCTATTATGTAATACAGTTTTTTTTTTACATGAAAGCAATATCCATGAATATCCATATAGCTCACTTCAAGTCTCTCAGCTGTATATAGAAATGATCAGTCATGATCTTCTAAATATGGATCTTATTATGTCTATTATTATTCAACTATTATCATTTTCTTCTTTATCAAAATAACTAGTATTATTACTTCTCATTATCATTATTATTATTTGTAGTAGCACTGAAATTATTATTATTATTATTATTATTATTATTATTATTATTATTATTATTATTATTATTATTATTATTATTATTATTATTATTATTATTATTATTAGATAAACTTATATTATTAGATAAACTTATTTTATAACCTCTCCGTTTTTATGTTATGCGCTTGGTTTACTTATTTAATTATTTTGTAACCAAATATGATGTTATCTTTGATGAATGATCTTTCAATTATTGTTTCCGAACTGTTTGTGTTGTTGGTGTAAAGTGATTTTTGAGATATTTTCTTCCTAGTTTTGTTAAATGACATCAACTACTTCAGGTAGTTCGTCACACAAAAGAAAATTTTATATCCCTCTTGTTATCTACATTTCCAATCAAATTGTCAGAACCAGCTTCTTTTCTACAATGTAAGAGTCGTAAATATTACAACGAAGGAAAGTGCAGTGATTCAAGAAGTTTCCTTTTTTGGCAAAAGACACGAATTCATACTAGAAGAACTGACCACTGCGTTGATAAGTTACTCAAACTTTATGATAAAAGGAAAAATTTGCATGAAAATTTGGCTAGAACTGCAGGCAGGGAGCAAGAAAGATTTTTTTGGGAAATTATGGACGATCTCTTTGACATAGCTCATTCAGATGCTTTGGGACAGATCAAAAATGAAGAGGATAAGAATTTCTTAATGTTTCAGCGCCAAAAGGACGACCGGGCTCCATGGTTGGTGCAAATATCTAAAACACAAGGAAGAAAGAGAACTGAAGGGCACTGCAATTAAAGCTGCAAAAAAAGGGACCTATGAAGAAATGGAACATTTTGCTACCCATCATCTTGCTACATCAAAAACTGATGATTCAACATGAAGCAGCCAAAGCAGTGATGGTGGTGGTGACGACGGTGAAAATCTCTCTGTCATCGTTCTATCAGTGAAAAATTGTATTGAGTCTCTTATTATCATAGATGTAAATATTTTGTTGACTTGTATCATGTTCCGCCTCTGAGAAATCAGCCTTTCTACAGAAATACATTCTCTAAATCTTCAGCCTCTCCTCAATTAGCCTCTTACCCTCAACAGAGAATCATCCTGTGTGCTCTAGAACGGGTTTGACTCTCTCTTAGCATAGTCTATGAATCTGTCTTTAAAATAAGGGGCCCAAACTTGTGCACAATACTCTTTCGGCCTACTACATAGCTATTATTTGAAGTGGTTTCTAAACCACTGTATTTATATTCTTGCCTTTTTGATCATAGGCGATTTATTATGCCCCGCATCTTATTAGCTTTATTTCCTAGCTTCCAAACACTAGATTAGCTACTTTTAAATTAGTGCTTGATAATCCTACCTAGAATCTTGTTTCTGGTCCACAACTCAGGCCAATCTCCCATTCATATCCGTAGTAAAGACTTTTATTTGAGTACCAAGGGTGAAGAACCTTACACGCTTTTCTATTAAATCAATTTTGCTCACTTATGCCGTCCCAGCCCAAGGAAGTTTATCAAGATATTATTGGAATCTTTATAAGCTACCTCACTATTCCTACTGAGTGTGGCCGACTTTAGTATCGATACTGCAAACTTAGAACCTTATCATTTAGTCCCTGGTCTATAATCATTTATATAGTATGAGGAACAATAGTTACCCCAGCACTGAACCCTGTGGGACAACACTCTTCACTATTTCCCATGATGAATTTTTGCCCATTTTTTAGTTGTACACACTGTTTTCTATTTCGGCACCACTTTAATCCAACCGATGTACCATCTCCCACTATACCGCATTGCAATCACTTTTTCATTCAGCTATGTGGGAACCTTATCAAAAAGCTTTACTAAAATCTAAATATAAATATCTAACTGGATTCTCATCGTCGATACAGGTCCCATAATGTTCCATAAATTCAAAAGGTTTTGTCTGACATGACCTAACCTTTCTGAAACCGTCTGGGAGTACATACAATATCTTGTTTATTTCTAGAAATATTCTCTATATACTTTCAGTAACGTTCTCCAGAATTCCTTTACAACCAGAGAGTTAAGCTAACTGCCTATAATTTCCCAAATCCTTCCTTACTACCCTTTCTCATTAATAGGCACAACATATGCCATTTGTTATAGATCGCTACCTCACAAAGATAGATCGCTTAAAAATAAATACAGTGCCTTTGCAATTCATTTAAGCTCTTTTCAGAATTCTAGCCATATTTCTATCAGGGCCTGCAGCTTACTTGGGTCATATGATTGCTAATAGACATATCATCTATTCTTTTACATCAAAATTCAAATTCTGTAAGTCTATTTGTTACCATGCAACACAAGAAACTAATTAGTCTTTTAAATTAGCCCTGATATTTGAGGAGAAGAGAGAGAGATGAGAAGGAGAGAAAGAGAGAGGAGAGAGAGAGGAGAGAGAGAGAGGAGAGAGAATTAGAGTTCATTGGGTAGCTGTTTGGCAAATCTGCACGCTACTAAATAATCTAATTTTGGATCTACTTTGCAGATCTACAAGTGACTACAGCATAGTTGGTTGGACCAATTGATAAAATGAACTTCTTAACATCTTAAAACTTCTGCAGAAAAACACATGTTCTCCCTTAGATTTGAATACCTACTAGCTATAAAGTTATCTCTGATATTAAAAAGATGGATACCAGGTGAAAAAAAAAGTCAGACGTTTTAGCCATGACACTAAGGTTTCTTGCAACCGGTGATAGTTTCAAAAGCCTATATTAATTCAGTATTTCATCTCGACTGATATCCAACATTATTCTAGAAGTATGCACTGCTGGTGCAATTAAATGCGTTGGTGAATGTAGGAAGGGACTAAGTCTTGAGTTGCTAGGAGTCTTACATGAGGGTAAGTTGTTACCTGGGTGTTTTGTAACTGATTGGTGAGAGCTATGTCTAGATATAAGAGTTATATTCTAAAGTTCAATGTGCTTAAATGGATAATCTTAGGGCTGCAAAGTGTGATAAAGAAATAATTGAAATAGGAATGAAACTTTATTAGAAGAGTTGTGTGGTGTGATAGAAAGGTAAATGAGAGAATAAATGAAAAGTATATTGAAATGGTTTTGGTCATGTGGAAAGGCTGAAATGATAGTCGATTGGTTAGTGGATGTATAGTGGAGAGTGTGTTGGGACCGCCGGCTAGAGAAGAACCGAGAAGAGAAAGTGGATTGGATCCTGTGATACGAATGCTGAAGGAGAGAAATGTGAGTTTGGCAGAGGCGAGAGATAAAGTGCATGATAAGAGAGAATTGGCAGGGTGTTTGTATGGGCATGGGTTTGACCCACCTGGTCCAAAGGGATGAAACCCTTTACATTTGACGATTTAATACCATAGTGAGGGGTCCGTCGCGGTCCTGAAGCTCTAGGGTGGATTGTTCTGACTGTGACGAGTGTTCACTAATTAATGGTACAGGAGGGCGGCTAAGGCTGGGCTTCTCCTTTTCGACTTTTGTCAAAGCTCTCTAATGCTTTTCTTTTCCGATGCTTGTAGGCGGCTCCTTACTCCCAATCTTGGAAAATAAGGTATATAAAGAAAGAAAGAAAGAAGTATACACCTGCTGCCAATCAACATTTCAGTGTGGACTCCGTAAATGTAATTTTATGTCTTTCATTGAATGTTGCAAAAGTTTTTAGAGATATTAATGCAAAATTTTAAAAGTATTTGATAAATATAATAAATAGATTTTCTGAAAGTGCTATTTTTCCCCAAGAACGAACTTGTTATAAGTTCGGAGTTAAAAACAAATATTAAGAGCCATAACTGCAAACTAAGTTTTTATTATTAGCTGTATTTGAGTAACAATTCCTTCTTCATAATAATCAGTTATGGTAATAATTATAGATAATAAAAATAAATATCGATTGTATGAATTCAAAATTGTTAAAAAGTTTTCTTTAATGAAAGCACATAATTATAATTATATAATAGTTTATATACTACTTTGTAATTCTAAATTCCAAGTACTTTCAAGCTATTAATGTTCATTTCCAATACTAAGAATGTAAATGAAAAGACTCTTTATGCTTTTAATTATTATAAGAACATTTTTGCAGAAATATTTTTAACCATGTGGTATATTGCTCGAGCAGGAAAATACTACTAAGTAATAAAATAAAGCAGAAGTAGAACTATAACTCCATAAATCGGAGGCGAAGGTTTAATATTTTGATATCTAAACAAGCTAAATACAGTTTAACATATTGGCAATTATGTTCTTTCCTCCTGAAGAAAGTTTGCATAGACCTGTTTTTCCAAGGCAACCTTATATAAAGAGATATAGTTGTTGTTACTAAGCAAATAATCAAGGACCAAAGATAACTTTCTGCAATTTCTAATTGTACGTTACTTTTCGTGTAATAATATAATTATGATACATAATTATAAAAACTGAAGATAAGGTGAACAACCAGACTAATCCTAAATTACATCATTTTTCCCCAAAATAAGTATTTTTCAATAGCAAGATGTGAAATCTTCTTTTATTATCATTTTACACATATAGTAACTAATATAGATTGACGAAAGAAAGTGGAGTGGATAGAGTTTGAACACACTTATTAGAAAGTCTATGATTATTCTGAAAAAAGAAAGATAACTTCAAAAAAAATACAAGTTAAAGCATCATTGAACCTTTCAAGTACAATTTTATACTCAAATTGTAAATTTCTGTATTTATAATGGTGTAAAAAAAATAATAGGTTTTTACCATAATAGTCTTCTTATATATTACTAACTCGATATATATCAGTATAAATAGATACTATATCTATATATATATGTATATAAGTTATATATATAGTACAGGTAATAATAAAATTATAATATTATATATGATTAATATAATATATCATATATGGTAAGTATATACAATATATAAATATTGATATTATAACTATCGTCATAATATACTACTTATATAAATAGCATATAAGTATATCTTGTCATTACGACACACACACTACAATAGGGATAGAGTAGTATACTCTAATACTAAGAGATCATTAGTATACCTATACTCATGGAAGTGTATATAGTACATAGCTAACTACTGCTTGCGGTATAGTATATTTAGTATTATTACTTAATACTAAGTTTTGTTATTAGGAGTTCGGGAAGAGAGGCTATTAATGAATGTTTTTTTTTGGGCGTTGATTTAATATAAGAAATTTATCGTCTACATTAACATCTAATGGATTTACAGATATTCACGCAAATGTCACTTAATTAACAATGTATCACGTTTTCAAGAACTTTCGAACCTGTAATTCTAAGTAAAATTTTAAACAACCACAACGGTCGGTAAATCAACAATGGCTAATCTATCCTATGACATAACTATCCTATAAGCATCAGTCTTAATGGCAGCAAAATAAAAAATTCTACTCGAAAAGAAAGGAATTTCCTTTAGCATATTTGAAATTATGAATATGAAGACACTAAAATTATTTCCAAGTAATCTTGGCCGGAAAAAAGATAATTGAACAAAGCTTTCTTAGTTATAGATAATGTCTATATATATATATAGTATATATATATATAACTATATATAATATGATATAACTATATATATAGATATCATTATATATATATATATAATATAAGGCAGTATATATGAGGCATTGTTATTGTATATATAGCTTATTATATATATATATGTATTATTTAATATAATGACTATAGCTAATATTAGTAAGATGAGATGATGTAGATACTATTATAGTATAATAGTAGTTATTATAGTATTATTCTAAGATATATATAATAGTAGGATCTTCAAATTTAAGAGTTGAAGCGAAGACCCTATTGTTTGGTGGATGATGCATAAGGATGAGCACACAGGGAAAAAAAAATAAATTGATTTGTATATGAGTATACTTGGAGCCAGCTGCCATCTTTCTAATAATTAAAAGAAATTATTAAAATTAAAAAAAAACAAAGAATTACTCTGTACATGTTGCCAGGTAATAATAATAATCATCTCAAAAATGAATTGTCCTTTTAGTGTACTTTTTTTTCTGTAAAGACCAAACTGACAATATCACAGAAGAACTTAAAAAATTAATCATCTGGTTGAGAAACTTGCTTTACCATATACAAGTTACCTTATTATAGTAATAATATATATAAATGTTGAAATATAATATATATAATAGTCTTATTATCTATAATTTAATTATCATATATATATTTCTATGTAACGTAGTTATCACAGTTAGCCTATGATATTACTATATATTTAATATATAATATCCTTACATATACAAACTATACTAGCTACTGAACGCTTTACTATTCTTGCTTCGAATGGATGATTTCAAATAGAAAAGGTCCCTCATCCAACTTCAAATTCACATTGAATCCTCAATTCAATAAGCTCTGAATTTTCATCAACAACCGTTGAAAATTCTAGTTGAGAGTCAGTACGTGTCTGAACACACTCAAATTTATTAAGCTGAAATAATGTAATTGTGATTCACACGCGAGCCTGCGCTCGACATATATAGATGCCCTGTAGTCAGCTTACTGGTTATTCTTACGTATGTATAATTAAATTACATTCAGGATCTAAAAAAATATTGTATGTGTACCTTTCGAAAATTTCTTCAGATTCCGACGGCATACCAAGATCCGAAATCATAGCGTACATAAAGCAGGAGCACCTCACCTACTCTTCCATTTCCATCAATATAAAACCAATTCACCTACCCGTCTAATTCTTTCATCCTTGCATACACGCTTTGAAAGAAAACACAGTGCAGGAGCTTCTTTCATTGAAGTGTTACAAACTGTGTGTATAGAACATGAGGACCGAACAAACATATTGAAATTAAATAGCACTGCTCAACAACTAACAACTTCACTTCGTTAGTAGGATGGCCAGAACGTCTAAAATTAGGAATATGGCATGGGGTTTGCACTGGTCCAACCCCCCCCCAGATTGCATATAGTTACCTAAGCGACTTACTGCTCGGCATGTGTCAACACCACATATTAAACTAACAATAGATACGAGCATGCACACACAATATATATAATCTTATATGTTAGTATATATGACACATAATAAGAGTATGAGCACTTTGAATATTATAACGATCTGTTAGTCATCATTATTATCAGCTAATATATATCTTAAGAAACATATAAATCTATAAATTATAATATGGGCATGAATTCTAATAGGGTATGTATAATATAATAGTATAGTCATATAATGTAAGTAGTAGGAAAAAATGCAGTCCCCATAGACTGAATATATAAGTGCAAGCCTGTTAATCGCTTTACAAAGTGGTTTTGGGCTATAATAAACAAGAACAATATAATACTAAGCAGAGTTAGTTTACTGTATTTATTCTAAAATAAAGCTATTCATTTGAAGTTAAAGTATTATATATTCTCTATAGTATAACGATAATTTAGAATAAAGTATAGTCGGTTTGCGAGACTGTATTGCTACTCCAGCTCCTCTGTGTCACGCTGACGGAGCAGTCCACTTATCCTGTAATTTTCAGAAATCACCATGTAGCATTGTAAATACTTTTAAAATTTACAGACCACTTTCAGTGCAATCAACATCATGGCAGTAGCCTAAATTCGACGATCTGATCAGCCAGTTACGAGCATCTCGATTGCACGAAAGTTCTACTGGCGATTATACTTCCTATTCAACCGAGATTTTATGTTTTTCCTCCTTAGATGGGAACTACGGTGGGAGACTTGGTGGTGGCGCTTGACATATCCAAGAGTAGTAGGGCAGGCATATTGGCCGCGTACCACTGCCGTCACCAAGTCTCCCCTCCTTTGGGTTTCCTTCCTTCTCTTTGCTTACTTATAGGTCTAGCTTTCCTTCAAATCGCTCAATATCGGATGTTTGTTGGAGGATTGTGACTTCTTTCTTCTTTCTATTAAAATTAGCATTTCTAAGGATTCTGTCTTATCTTCCTACTTTTCTTTGCCTACTTTTCATTAATGATGTTCTTCCTACACTCCTCGCACCAATTCAACTACTATACCTCACCTGCTATTCGCGAATGACTCGACCCTGTCAGTTTCTTTAACCATATCAATTCTACCCCACTTTTACTTCTGGAATGCCTCTCGTCTTAATATCTGTCCGATTTTATGCTCGCTGATGGATAGAAATAGATTTGTGAAATTCATTCTTTAAAAACCCAACTTTTACAAAGTTCCTTCTCCAAAATCTTCTAACCTTCACCTGTCTCTTTCGGAGACGGTTCTGTCGTCTCTTCCGTGTTGGCAATATAACATTAACTTGGCCTAACATGAACAAAAAAATGTCGTTGAAACCTCCCATTTAATCACGTTGCCTAGGGCGGCCCGAAAGAACTAGGAAGATTCTTGTTTTAGACTGTGAGACTTTCCATCCTTTTCTCAGTGCCTCCGCTATACTAAAGGTTCATTCGCTTACATGTATGGAGTAGCTCTCTCAAAATCTGGGGAGGAGCGCTCTGTGTTTCACCCGTTTTCGGACAAGGTCGAGTCAAAGACGGCAAAAAGGCTTATCAACTGTGTTCATTGCGTATAACTTGTCGTCAGGTTCGACTGAACCCTATTCATAGTTTGCGGAGGCGATGTTGGTAGCTATTTTATCTCTATCCTATAGCGGTATAATGGATATACGTTAGAATGCTGGCCCGGCTGCTGAGCAGCGGCTGTAAGTGGCTCGAGGGAACTGTATCACGTGCGCCGTAACACCACTGCCCTTTACGACTTATCATTCGTAGCACAATAAGGTGTCTTATCTGCACGCACGAGTATGTGTGTTGACAATTGGAACGTCAGCTAGTTGCTGTGGGTGCCTTTCTTTCTGTTTCCACCACCCCTCCACTGTGCGATTCCTCCTTTCTAAACCATCTTCATGTAAATTTTCTACCTGCAGAGTTAATCCCTCACTTATAAGCTGCGTTAATGTGATCATATGCGTAAATGTTATGCGATACGTGGTGGAACGTTTTAGAGAGTACATCAGCACCCCTTACGCTTGAAAATATAGGGCATCTGCATCCGTCGAGTTGTGGTGACCCACTGTGCAAAAAAAAAAAGTCACTCACAACCTTTACAACTATTAATCTGAATCATTCCATATTCCGCCATATCAAAACATCCATTCAGATTATCCCCCAGAAATCGTACTCTTTTCAACATTTTACGCAAGAACTCAGATTGGTATATGCTCGCACCACACAAATTTGACGCTTGTTCAACTTATATTTAACCTGTTAGAACTCTAGTACCACCACAACACAAAGAGTGAGTGAGATCCGCATCTGCTCTCTAATACATCACAACTCTCACTACATCAGGAATTGGCAAATCCGTGCGAGTGCGCAGGTCGTCCATTCCTTCCACAACACAAACAAACCACCATCTTCACACCAGCAAATAAACAGCATTTTCACTGTTTCCACTTTTCAATCACTCTTTGACTTTCGAGTCAACAGCGAGACACAAATCAAATTTGCCCTTTCTCTATACAACATCCATCAACTCTCTCCTCCTCTCCATCTTAGAACATTTATTCCTCTGACATGTCATATACAGATACGATTCATAACATTTTCGCCGAAGGATAAGGGCGCTTACTGCGCATCGACCGACCTTTCTCCGAGGCGCAAGTGCATTAGCAGTTACTGGTCAAACGATAGAGTGGTAGTCAGTCCAAGCTCTACATCCTATACACATAGAATTTAGTCGCCTCATAATCGACTCCGCATGTACTACGATGTTGGGCAATTTTTTCGCGTCGCCTTAACACACGTGATGAGATAAATACAGGGAATAGGATGTCTTAGATTGTTCGTTCTAGAAGAGGGCCGGTGGATATGTATATTGTGATATAGTGCATATAATTGTATGTTGATGGAGGATAGACTAGTGGATCATTGAAGCACTAACAGAAAAGGCGAACCATTGCACTGGATGTCATATCTACTGATAAGCTATAAAAATGGGTAATAACTAATAGTTTCTCTATAGCAACTATAAATATTATGCGTTACGTAATATATATATATATAGTAGCGATATATATTGGATATATTACTTAGATATATATAACTATGATAGTACATATATATCAATATATTATACATTGATATATATAAATATATATAATAAGTATTTATAATTATATATTATATATAACAGTATTATATATATATATATGTTAAATGTTACTATATCTGTTGGATGAAAGGCGGATATATCTAATATATATAGTATATAGTCGGTATATATATATTATATATAAAAGTATATTATATATATAAATATATAGCTAATTATATATGTAATACTATATATATATTGATATATATTATATATATCATATATAATATAATAAATTATTATGTATATGTTATACTTAAGGACATAACTGGTCAATCGAGGTGTCTACGTACATATAGCTATATAAGTATCTATATAGTATATATATACCCGATGTATATAAAATTTATTATTAGATTAGAAAAAAATCTATTGATTATATATTATTACATTTATTATTATTATTATTAATATTAATCAAATTATTGATTGTATATATGATAATTCTATTATTCTGCTATTATTCTAAAATTCATTTAATATTGTGTTCAAATTAATGGATCAAATAAATTTTGGCGATGACGATGAGATGACGATGACGATGTAATAAAAAAATGATGCGGATTTTTTGCCCGTTGACGATGACCGATGACGAATTAATCGTGCCCACCATCAGACTAATATATATATATAAGTTAAGTTATATATACTCGAGGGTAAACATTATCATATATATATATAATTATATATATGTATATATAGTCTATATTATTATATACTTACTAATATACTATTATATATACTATACTATTATAGTATTGTATAGGTCTCATACTACTAGTACTATATATATATATACTATACTGCATCAGCAGGCGGATAGATAGGGTGGCCGGTAGGTAGCTCCACCCAAGTATTTTTAGGTTGTTTAGATAATCTCAAATGAATGGTAATATAGTAACTAAATTTATAAATTAATAAAGGAGTTAAACAATGAAGCCTATTTGCACATTATCCAAATATCACCATTAGAAAGGAATAACGAAATATCACAATATAGATAGATCCCGCTGAGCAATTAATATATTGAATTCATTAGAAGTTCTCTGCTCCAATTTGATCTAAAGTAAAATTCATGCTACGCGACGGACGAATGACGTCTTTTTTTAGTATGCAACGTTATAAGGAACGGGTAAATCTGTCTTATTTAATTCGAAAATATATGAAACTTTTCGTAATCTTATCCGTAATATGTACGAATGTGTGAAAAAGTAACGACAGTTGTGGCGGACTTTGGCAATTTGTTTGAATCTTTGTATCGAATGTGTCTGATGAGATATTGTTTCGAATATTAAATCTTATTAATTATTCTAAGTGATATATTCATGTATGCTTATACTACATAAAAATACTCCATTGGAAAGTAAATGCATAATGGAGGGTAAGTGTAGATTTTATATTAAGAAAAAACGCTTTAAAACTTATCTTAAAACAACAGCTTTATTGTTGTTTAAGAAAAATGGAATAGTACCCTCCTAAGTAAATACTTCATATTTGGAATGAGCTTTAAAATTAAGTCTATTATGGTAAATATATATGTAAACAAAGTTTCCATAACAAATAAATAGGCTCGCATTATAATTATTAAATCATATGTTTTCCATGTTTTAGTTAAACCTATATTATATAAATTAAATATTATTATATAAATATAATTATATATATAGTAATATATATACACAATATATATATATATAGTAGTAATATATATAATATAATATTTAGTATATCATATACTATAATTATGATTAATATAATATATATATGCGTTTAATAATTCCTGAATACCAAGTGTATTCTTGCTAAGGTGACGCGCACTGAACCTGATATATATGATTTAATATTCTATGTATCTATATATATATATTATATCGATATATGTAGATATATAATATACTAGATATATATTATAGTTATTCACTAAAATATAGTATATATATAGTGTATGTGTATATATATATATATTATATATATAGCTTATATAAGATATATTAATATATAAGTAATATATAATTTATATAGATATACCTAGTTATATGATAACAATAGTAGTAATGATAATTATATATATATATAAAACTAGGTATTATAATATGACGTAGCGGTTTATATTGAATAGTAATTATACTATAAGTAAATATTGGGTCTCGAGTAGTATGGCCAGCAATTATGGGATAGAAATACGGGAGCCTTAAAAGATCGCTACGCTTGAAGCAGTTCTTTTTTGGCGACGTGGAATTGGCCTAGTGGTTGAGCATGCCGGTTCTTGTTATGCGGGGAATTCCTGTGACACGGAGGTCGAATGTTTGAAATGCCCACATGATTGGGAGAGGTAAAACTCTCCCGGATGACTCATATCGATAAGTTTAGGTAATCGCTTCTCATATAATAATATATATATATATATTAGTATATATTATAAATATATAATATACTAACGTATATATATAAATATAAATACTATAAGCACCTAAATTTTTCCGGGTTTGCACCATAATACAGTTTACCGTGTGTCAATACCAGGCAATTGGTAACAAAAGGCACTTATTATTTCAAACGTAGACGAATAAAAAATTTCGAAACTTCTTATATAGCATACTTTAATTGTAATCATATACCATGTAATATTATAGTTTAAATGTTTTGCGCGTATATTTGCGCCAGAAGTACCCGTGATACAACATTCATCTTTCATATATCATCATGATAATATATATTATATACTATAATACATTATTATCATATATATACCGATCAAGCTATATATATATATATTCAAAGCATTTTTCCTCTCAATCAAACTCGCCTCCGATTATAGTAATCATGATATAATATATAATATAATATAATCTAAGTTTGAATATGATAGTAATAGATACGCGACCTAAGTATGTTATTATATCATAGCGTAATAATTCTATTTATAATATACATAATATATATATATAACTATATTAAGATATAATAATGTTTATATCACTACTATTATATATTCTATATTTTAGTATTAGTATTTATATAAAAAAAATAAATATTTAAAGGCTTATTTTATATATTTATAAAAAAGTTTTTACAACAGTCTTCATAAGATGTTAAATTTCGGTTCAGCTTCGGCCTTAGATGCATTGAAGAAGGATTTCTGTTAAAACAAAAAACAACGAAGCAACCTAGGATTGAACCAACTTTCCTCTCTCCAAAGAAACTATTTTACTACTAATCCTTAGAACACATTTATCTTTATTGATTGACAACCTTACTACAAGAACAAAGTCTGGTCTAAGCATCGGATCTCTCCTCTCCCGAATCTTAGTAACATATTTTTGGAACTATTAGAACACTTTTTCATATCTAAACAACACCGTTTTCACCTGTTCCAACACTAAGACCACAACTGCTTGCTTCGCTCCATGTGGACTAATATGCGTCTTATATCTCCACTTTTAACCATGTAAACCCAACTCTCATTCTTGACTACATCAACTCTATCCACATTAATATAAAAATTCAATGGAAAATCTCTAATACAATCACACCCTACCTTTCCTTGATACACTCCTCTCTTGGAACAACACCCCTACCCTACTTTTTAGCGATTATCGAAACGTCTACTTCCAAACCCCTACTATTACATTCATTGGTACTGTCACCAACATTCTTAACTATATAATCTGGTTTACGTCGCTCTCTCTCTAAGAGCTCTAGCTCTGTTCTCCTACTGATCCATTCTTTTCAATATGTATATTAATAGTATGACGTTTCAAGTACCTGTTCAAGAAACTATCCTTGTCCAGCCTACATTATCAAAGGTCAGTATAAAAAAACAAAGGAAATAAAATCTACAACCAACCACCCGTGACGCAATTACAGGCACACAATCCTCTCACCTCTCTACCTGTCCTCAACCCTACACATATATAACCAAAGTCCTCAAAAATTTCCTTTCAATCATTAAGACTAACTTCTCTAACATCCTCTATACTCTTACAAATACGATCTCAAACTCCTAAGCTCACTCTACAAGAGTAACTACACTTCACAATGCTATCATACAAAATCCATCCCTCTGCCCATTCAATGCGCCTTCACATCTAACATAGGTGCAACAAATAATTTTATCAAGAAGACTCGTCAACATAAACATGATCTCACATACGACTCTCAAAAATCTGCTCTGCACCTCACATAGATCTAGTTCAATCACACATTACACATAAAAAGCTAGCGTTTGCCCACTTAAAGGTACAGAACCACCTCACCAAAACGTGAAATCCTAGTAATCACTTATAATTTTAACTTCACAAAAAAAAGAGAATGATACGGCGTTCAATCCCACAGTACAACATTCTTACCACCATTTTTCAAAAATCCATTGTTCCAAAAAATATAGAACAAAATTTCATTTAAATGTAAACTACTTTTCATATTTCACCTGTATACATAATCTTACAAATTTTAATGAATTTTTAGTTTAGCTTCTAAAGAATATCGTTGAGGAGGTCAGAAAGTTAAGAAACCGAATAGCTTACGAAATTTCGTACACTTATGAAGGACATGTAAAAATTTAATAATAAATATAATAAGTATTCGTATATATATATAGTAATTAGTAATATATATAATAAATAATATATATATTAATATTATAATATATTATAATTATTAATAATATCTACTAGGATATATATATAGATATATAATATAATATTAATATAATAGTTATATATATATATTCACTATAGTGAACTATATATTAATTATTTTTTTCGATTTTGCAACCCATAAATACATTATAGCATCTCTACCAGGGATTGGTAACAAAATCACTTTTATATTTCAAAACTACACGAATAAAAAATTTCGAATCCCTATATACAATTTATTTGTTATCAAATTTTTAAAATTTTTTCTTAAAACTTAAAAGTTTCTGTGACCTTAACCTAAATGAAAGCTCCTCAAAATACATTTAGTAAATTGGAAAGGTTCGTAAACTGTGTATTCAGAATTCTTCATAAACCATTTCCTGTATTACGAACCTCGGTAAGAGAAACTTTAGATTTTAAATTTGTTCAACTATCAGCTACTCAATAATTAAGACCTCAAGAGAATTTCAAAAGAAATTTGTTTTTTTTTGTGTTTTTGTGCTCCACCATAGGCTTTTTGAAAATGAGAAAGCTTAAGCAATATTAGAGATGCAAGGATTATAATAATCGGTCAAAAAAATTGGAATAATAATTTTTAATAATATATAGAGATAAATAAAAAAAAAAACCTTTATTGAAAACAAAAGTAAAAGAAAATAAAATACCATCTATTTTCCTTTAATTTAGAGAGCTCACCAATGGTATAAGATTTATTTTAATAGTATATATATATAATATATAGAAATATACGGTAGAAGATTAATATATTGTACCAGATAAATAAAATAAATTATTTTATTTGTTCTGTTATTGGAATATCGAGAGAGGCTACTTTATATAATATTATATATATATATACTATATATAGTATATATATATGATATACTATTAAATATATATATATATTAGTATATATATGATGCGTGCAGATTTCTGTTTAAATAGCTAGTAAGTATGTAGTCTAGAGAAGGCAGTCCACAGTAACAATGTGACCTTAAGTAAACTGTGCTCCTCAAATAAATTTAATATTTGGATGTATGCTGTAATCTGAGGTGAATTTGAGGATTTTTAAACATTCTGTATTTACCCTAGTTTTAAATATGAGAAACTTACGTTTATTTTTAATTTTCAACTATAAATAAATAATATATGAATAAAAATATAAAAAGAAATATGTTTTTTTCTTTGTTTATATGTGTGCACCACATAGGCCTTGAAATGAGAAAGCTTAAAGCAATATTAAGACGTATGATAATATAAATCGTCAAAAAAATGAAAATATTATATTTTTTTTGGTGTTTCACATGTAACAAATTAAAAATAATGAAAAACTTTAAAAAAAAAAAAAAAAAAATACATACTTTTCTTTTGTTACTCAGCAATCTATATATTTATACTAAGTATATTATATATATATATATATCTATAGAATAGTAAATAATGAGCTATACTAGTAATCTATACTTTGAAGCGTAAATAGTATATATGTATACTATATGTATAATATAGTTATAATTATATTATATATATAATAATAAATATATATAATATTTATTTAAGATCTATACAGTATATAATATGTATATTTATGCTTATCACATATACTATGATTAGCAATTATATTAAATTGTTGTAGGTAAAATTTTAACTGCATCAATTTCTTCTGTGAGCCTATTTTTTCAAGGCATAGTACCTTGTATTCTATACTAATTGTGAACACAAAAGAAACAGTAGGCAATAAAACATTAATAAACTAAAAAAATTAAGGAAATGAATTTGAAAATTTAATCGGTCAGGATAGCTGAAGAAAAATAAAAAAGTAAATTCTTTTATAGAAAATCAAATATATTTTAATTTGGTTGTAAATTCCTAACATACGAAAATATTATTACCTTCCAACTTTCCAATACTAAATTATTTTGAGGAATGCAGTTTACTTAAGGTCCAGTTTTTTATTTTCTTTTTTTAAATTATGTTTTTATATGTTTATTAATAATCAGAAATTTTTGCAGTAAACTGTTTTTATTATTCAGGATTATTATAATAAGGAAAACAAACTCAGAATTAAAAGTAATTTTTTTCTTTGCATATTTAAAATATATTGTGATGTTTTCTGTAATGAACATTACAAAAAAGAAAATCTCATATTATGTCTTCAAGGATATAAGGCGACATAAGCTTTAGATGAAAAACTAAATCCAAGATCTACATTTAAAATAACTCGTAGCTTCTTTATTTTCATTTATTTCAGCTTTTCTCAAAATAAAATTTTTCTAACAAAAATTTTTCAATATTATAGTAATTATATAATTATATATATATAATATCTATATAGTATAATATATATAATTATTATAAATATATATATTTATATATTATTATAAAATAGTGCTATATATATATTATATATATTATAACACCATGAGTACTATAATATGTGATCATATTATATAATCTATATACTTAAATATGTAGTGATACTATCTATTCATTTATGATATTAGTATAGTTATATAGTAGACTCATAAAGGTATATAATTATACTAGTATAATTAATATAGTACATATATATATATATAATTTGCGCTAGCGGATGAAACGCTATATATTCACCATAATATCTATAATAATATATATAAGTATATATATACGTAATTATAATATAGCGAATATTATATAAAATATATATAATATAGTCAGTAAGTCTTTGATTACGGTGATTATCACTTGTTTAATAATCATTAATAGTAGATAACGACAGTAACTATAGAAACTGTGGGCCGATGAGTCACTGAGATAGCCTGACCTCCGTATTATAAGCGTCCTACTATTGATATTATTGTATACTTATATATAATTATATTAATATAGTATTATATATATATTAATATATATATATATATATATATACTAATATGCGATGTCACGATGATCCGATGCCGCGGTTAATAAGTGCGGATGTGCGGATGTCTGATCTGAGGATGTTGGGGGGGGGGGGTTTCATTTTTTCATGTCGTGTATTTGCTCTAGCTTTATATATTTTGAATGTTAATCGTTAAAATTAGACTACTACTGTTTTCCTTTTTTTAATATATAATATATACTATAGTATATACATATAATATATATAATATATAATATTATACATATATAATATATATAATTATAATAATATATTATATATATATATAATTAATTTTGATATATAGTATATATATATATATATATATATATATTTATATATACATATATACTATATAAAGTATCTATATATAGTATTATATATGATATAATATAATATATTATATATCTATAATATATATATATAATATATATAATATATATATATACTATATATATAAATATAGTATATAATATATTAATATATCTATATATATAAAATATGTATAGTATATATAATATACTATATATCATATATATTAGATATATACATATATCAATATATAATATATATATATATATACATATAATATAGTACATTAATATAATATATACATATAATACGTTAGATAATACATATAATATATTAATATATTATTAATATAATATATATAAAATATATATAATAGTTTATAATATAAGTATAGTAATATATATATATAAGTATATAATACATATAAAATATAATTATATATATATATATTATATGATATATATATATATATACTAATTAGTATACATTTATAATAATATATAATTATAATATATATATAATATATATTATATTATATAGTATATATAAATAAATCTATATATATATATATATATAATTATCTAATATGTATATATATAATATATATATTATAATTTATGATATATAATTAACTAGATAACTCATTATAATCTTAGATATATATATATACATATATATAATTACATATTACTTATATATATACTGTTATATATATATATATGTTTCTACTATATATATTATATATATTAATATTATACTAACATATGAAATACTATAATATATATAAATATATGAGTTTATATATATATATATATATATATATATATATATCATTATATATATTATATATATCATATATATATATATATATACATATATATAAATTATAATACTATATATATATGATATATAAGAACTTAATATTTATATATATTTATATATATATATATAATATAATATATCTAATATATAAATATATATTATATTATAATAACGTATATATATGATATGACTTATATCTCAATACAATATATATATATATATATATAATATATATAAACTATATATATATTATTATATATAATAATAGTATATATTATAATAAGATATATATATACATTATATATATCAAATATACTATAATTATAAAAGTATATATATATATAATACATAAGTTATAACAATGTATATAGTGTATACGATATATATAATAATAGTATATATATAATACTATATCTATATATAATAAAGTATATATACATTTATTATATATATATATATATATTTATATCAATGAAATCTATACTATATACATATATCATAATATATAAATATATATATTATAATAATATTATTATATATAATATATATAATAATAATAATATATATAGTATATATCTTACAAAAAAATATATTATAAATATTACTATAACATATATTTTTTGTAATATTATCTATAAATATAATATATAATATATATATATACCTACCTGATAGTAAAATTATTAGTATATATAGATGATATGATATATAATAAACTGATATATAATCAGTTATCTATCTATAGTTTATGGTCAGCAAATCCCGAGAGAACCAGGCATGTAATTAAAAAACTATAACCAGCTACATTCGAAACATAAATATCATCTTTATTATCGAGGAGACATTTTACCCATGAAATCTAAAAAAAAAATAACAAAAAAATAACGCTTTTTAAAAATTAATTATTAGAATAATATGTTGATAATGAAAATTACAGGTGTTTCAGGAGAATAGAAGAATGCTGGAGTACGTGCGGAGGTAGCCCCTCGCAAAGATTGCCAATTCGTTGAAGATATATATTTTGTCTTTTACTAAACTGAGAGGAGTAGCCGACGGGTTAAAAGTTTAATATGATAGCATAGAGTCGGTTTCTCGGCCTATGCGGGGACGATTGGACTTCGTCCCCGTTCTCGTCCCTCTGATCGGCTGGAACCCCTAAAAATAGGCATGATAAAAGATAATAACTAAGAAATTATCTCAACCAAAGCGATGTAAATAAAATAAGGTATTTGGTCACTTTTGCTAATCGCTTAACTTAATGCAGGATTCAAGTGTCCAATCCCATATATTTATTTATTAAATATATATATATATACTATATTATAATATTATATATATTATAATATATATGCATATATATGTATATTTAATATATATAATTATATAATAGTATAATATATATATATATTATGATATATATATAATATTAATATTATATACGATAATATATATATATATATATATATAGTACTATATACTATATTATATATATATATATATAAATAATATATATTATAATATATATATATATATTATATATATATATATTATATTTATATAATATTATTATATATATATATAGGTATATACTATATAAACTTATAATATATCTAATATACTATAAAGATATATTATACTATATATAATAATATATAGTATATATATATATATATATATAGATATTATATATTATAATTAAATACTATATATAGATAGATATAAAAAAAGGAATAAACAGGTAGGGTCCTATTTTAACGATAGAACATCAAATATATAGAAGGCAAGCAATAACGAATGAAAAATGAAACCCCCCAGACATCTGCTCAGACAGCAATCCGTACTCTATTAACCAGCGATGGCGATCTCCGTCGAATCCTATAATTATATATATGATGATATAGTAACTAGATATATATATATATAGTATATAGTAATATATATATAATATATAATTATTATAATATATTATTATATAATATAGTACTAAAAATTATTATATTAACTATATATGTATATATAGTATGATTATTATACTAATATTATAATATATATATTCATATATATTAATATATATATCTAAATAATATATAATCGCGAGACTGCGATAATCTCCCAATCACCACACCTATACATACGACACGATACTAGCAACCCCACTTCGCGTTACAACAACCACCCAACACCACACCTATAGTAGTACTTATATATACTAATATTATATATATATACTATAGTATATATAATATATATATATATAGCGTACGGCCGGGTGACCGCATCTCGTTAGTTGCTATATATATATTAATATATATAATTATATATATATGTATATATATCTATATATATATATTAATATTTGAAAATTTGTTAGAAAGATTTTTTCAGGGAGAACTGAAATCAATGGAATAATAAAGGAACGGGGTATTTTAAAA
>JABUQX010039409.1:0-7500 GCA_015478945.1 Trachelipus rathkii
AGAGAAGGATACATCAAGTGTACATGATGTTGTTGTTGTTGTTGTGTTGTTGTTGTTGTTTGTTGTTGTTGTTGTTGTTGTTGAACTGTGTAGTTGATTAAACGGTAAATCTCAATTAAAAAACTATTACAACTAATACTACTATCACTATGATTAATAATAATAATAATAATAATAATAATTTTCTTCCTCGGTACCAATACGAAAAATTTACCGATCTATTTAATTACCTATAAATAATAATAATATAATATGAATGATAACAACATCCTTAATTTTTTTCATATTTCAGCGACCACCTAATAATGACGTTCATTGCACATTCGTATGGCAATATTGCTAATGGGATTCAATTGAATAAAACTTCTTTTTTTATGGAAGATAAATTCCAAAATTCAACAATCAATTCTTGTTAATATTTATTCTTTTTGTGACAGCTTTTTGTTTTTAAGGGCGTTCTCTCATAATTTGTTTACAGCGGCTTTTTAATCGTGCCAGTCCATTATTATTTATTTTACCCATTTGTTTTGTTAATCATTTATTTATTTAGTTCTTTTTTATTTATTTTTTTTTTCTTTTTCGTGTATTTTAGTTTGTTTTGTCTTTTGACTTGTATTTTAAAGATTTTCTTATTTTTATTGTCTTAATGTTTCGTTATTTTTAAATAATTTTATCAGTCTACTTGTATAAGGTTTCACCTGGTAATATATATATATATATATATATATATATATATATAATATAATATATATATATATATATATATATAATATATATATATATATATATATATATATATATATATATAATCATCAACGTCATCATCATCATCATCATCTTCCTCCTAGCCCCAGATTGGGGTGAGGTGTGTAGAATACACCGGAACAGAAAAGTAATAAAAGAATATGACGTAAGTCGAAAAGAAAGCTCATCTTTACCGTCCACTTTATATCCTTAAGTGAGAACTCTTCACAGTCATAAAAATCCACCCTAGGGTTTCACGATACTTTGACGGACCCTCACTGTGGCATCTCGTCAATATAGGGTTCATCCCTTGGGAAAAGCCCACAACCATACCCCTTCACAAAAACCCGCCATTCACTCCTATTATGCACCTTTCTTCTCGTCTCTACCAAACTCACATTCCTCTCCTCCAGGCATTCCTTAACTGACTCAATCCACTTTTTCTTCTGTCTCCCAGCCGGTCGATTCCCAGCACACTCACCACTATACATCAGCTCAACCAACCGACTATCATCCATCTTTCCATATGACCAAATCATCTCAATATACTCTTGTTTATTCTTTCATTTACTCCCTAATGCGTTCATTCCTCATTTTATCAATTCTTCTCACACCTAACATGCCCGAAAGATTGTCCATCTGAGCACATTGTACCTTAGATATATACCTCTTATTCCAGACCATAGTTTAAATTACTATACATTAACACAGGTAACAACATACCCTCATGCAAAACTTTAGCGCACTCAAGACTTAGTCCCTTCACATCCACCAAGGATTTAATTTCACCTGCCACCTTCCTACCATTCACAACTTTTCTACTACACTCTGCATCATCCGGTCTTTTTTCACCCAACATATATCCTAAATATTTAAACTCAGGCACTTGTTCCAGTTGCTCACCATATATCATTACTTAACACCGCGGACTGTCCTCACTCACAACCATAACCTTACTCTTATCTACATTTACTTTCAAACCTCTCATTTTACATACCCTGCCAAATCCCTCTACTAGTCCTCTCAAATTCTTTTCAGATTCACCATACAAAACCAAATCATCTTTGCATAATAAGCATGGCACTTTCCACTCTCTTCCATTCTCCATCATTCTAACACCTTCCCCTGCCACCCCTACCCATTATTCTTTCATAACCCCATCCATATACAAATTAAATCACTAAAGAGACATAACACATCTCTGCCTCGCTCTGCTATTAATATTAAACCAATCGCATTCGACTCCATTTATTCTTACACACGCTTCACTATCGTCATACATACTTTTGATTCCATTCAGAAGCCTATCACCACCACCATATATCACTAATACCTGCCATAAAGCTTCCCTATTAACTCTATCATACGCCTGTTGTAAATCCATAAAACCTAAATATAATTTATTCTTCTTCTCCCTCATTTTCTCAATCATTTGTTTCAATGTAAAGATTTGATCCACACATCCTCTACCACTCCTAAACGCACCTTGTTCTTCACCAATCAGTCCCTCAGTCACTCGACGCACGTCTTTCGACGCAAAATACACATGGTACCTTCTACAACACTCAACTAAACTTATTCCCACTATAATTTCTTCTAACAGTTCCCCCCTTTTCCTCCTTACCCTTATATAAGGGTACTATTACCGCTCTCCTTCAATCCCTTGGAACTATAACCCTCCATAACCGCTTTATTACACAACTTCCAAATCCAATCAATCACCACCTCGCCCCCGCTCTTGATCATTTCACTAGTAATTTCATCTATACCTGCAGATTTACCATTCTTCAACTTTCTCACTCTACCATTAACATCCTCCTTACTAATAACCTCATCCCAAAATACCTATTCCTCTTGCACCATCAAACAAAACACAAACACATTCACTAACACCATCATTACTACTGTTAATATTGTCCAGATTTTCGAATGTTTCTTTCCCCACTCGCCCTCACATCCCATTTCAATCAGTTACAAAGCACCATCCCTATTCATTAATCTAAGCAGATTCCCTTATTCCCATTATTAACCTTTCGCGCTCCTTCCAAGAAGAGCTTCCTATTCCTTGTAAGTCCTCATCAATCCTCCTTCCAAATTATTCCTTTACCTTTCTTTTTCCACGTATGCACCTTGTAGTATTTCTTTTTCCTCCTTATTTAATCCAGGCATCTTTCTTTTGAAACTTCATCATTTGGCTTTTAGTAGATTCAACCAGCTTCTTTTTTACCTTTAACTCGCTTTCATGCACCTCATTTCACCATTCGCGTTAACATTCTACTTCTACTTTAGCACATCCACCCACTTTCCTTTTGCACTACTAACAATTGCTTCCTTCTTTGCCCCAGATTTGTTCAGTATTAACTCGTTCACATTCAAACCTTTTTACTAGCGAGCGCTCTTACATATTATCCCTATTGTCTGTTCACTTAACTTCTTCACTCTCTAATTTTACCTCAACCTCCTTATCTCACCTTCTTCCTCTCATCCAAGCCCCCACTAACTTAATTGCACCATCAAACCCACACACATTCATTATCATCTCTTTATTACTGCCAATGTTATGCAAATTTTCAAAGTGTTCTCTCCACACTCTCCTCACATCCATTTCATCAGTTACGAAAGCACCTTCCCTATTCATTATTCTGAGCAGATTCCCCTTATTCTTATTCTTAACCTTTCGAGCTTCCTTCCAGAAGAGCTGCCTATTCCCTTGTAAGTCCCCATTCATCCTCCTTCCAAACTGTTCATTTACCTCATTTTTCTTCCAACGAATGCATCTTTTAGTCTTCCTTTTTTCCTCCTAATACAATTCCAAACACTTTTCTTTTGAGACCTCATCATTCGCTTTTAATACATTCAACCACGCTTCTTTTTTTACTTTTAACCAATTTCATCACCTCTTCATTCCACCAGTCACTGTTGAGATTCTTACTTCCTATTTTAGCACATCCACATACTTCTTTTGCACTACTAACAAACGCTTTCTTCATTTGTGCTCAGATTTGTTCAGTTTCAACTTGTTCACTTAACTTCTCACTTTTAATTCTTTCCAGTTCTTTCTTTATCACCTTCCTTTCCATCCAAGCCCCACTAACGTAGTCTTACATAAAACAGCATAATGATCCGATAATCTCATCCCTAACCCCCTCACTGATTTAACTTCCAACACATACTTTAACATCTCCTTCTTCACCAACACAAAATCAATCATACTTTTTCACTTCAATACCATCTCTAATTACACCAACTCTAGTATACTTATGAATACTCTTGTGATTAAAGAAAGTATTACTTACACACATGCCTCTCTCTTCACAGAAATCAATCACCTTCCTACCATTCTCATTTTCTCCCGACACTCCAAATGTACCTGTTATATCATCCCTTTTTTGATCACCTATCCAACCATTTAGGTCACCCAACACAATCAATCTGAAGCTCCTATTCACCCCATACAAAACATCATTCAGATTATCCCAGAAAATTGCACTCCCCTCAACATCACCCTCAGATGGAACATATGTCATAACTACACATACCTTGACCTTTTCAAACAATATTTAACCATTAGAATTCTAGTACTCACAAACAAAATCCACCATAGATCTGTGCCACAGGTCACTCATCAGAATCGCAACTCTTTCTCTCCCCTCTTATTTCTCCACACCAGCACACACACACACACACACACACACACACACACACACACACACACACACACCAACAATTACACACACACACACACACACACACCCACACACACTTTTGCACACCACATCATCATCTTCACTGTTTCTTCATCTTTATTTCAGCCCCAGCGAGCAAGTCAAATTTACCCTTCCTAAATACATCCATCACCTCTTTCCTCTTCTCCTCATCATTTAATCATTTATTCCTCTGATATTCCATGTGCCCATACGATTCATACATTTTCGCCGAAAGATGGAAGGTCGCTTACGGTGATCACGACCTTCTCCTGGGCATTATATATAATATACTTATATATTATATAATATATATATCTATATATATATATATCTATATAGTATATATATATATATATATTATAATATTATATATATATATATAACGTGAACAAGAATAATTGCAGTAACCCCAACCGGAGAATTTGAAGCCAAAGCAGAGCTACCACAGAGATAAGACATTACTGTGTAAAGTCATTACCGGATGCAAGTGAAGCCGTGATTTCGTAAAATCGAAGAAGAAAGAACTCTCTGGTACTCACAACATTGAGAGAAATCTCAGCGGCAACTTGATCTCATTTCAGAACGGCAAAGGCCTTCTGGTGATAAAGTTAGCCTGCACAGAAAACCACACGAAAGGCTAGAGAAAATGCTTGCAAAAGAAGAAAAAGTGAACTGACACTTGGTAACTACACTACACGACTCTGGGTTCAGCAGAGTGATTGGCAAGAGTAAATATATAGAGCCCAGCCAATGCATCGCGTAATGTAAACGTGCTGTTGGCAAATAAATCGAAAAAAAAACTGTTACTCGCAAGTAAGGATTGACACCCCTATTATAATATAGAGGCGGACGCGCTCTGTCTGCCAGACACGATATATGATTTAATAATAAGATATATACCTGGAGCGAGACCTGCCAAAAATCGAAAGAAGCTGGGAGCAATCAGAGGAAGCGGAGACAGATGAAAGAAAGAAACTAGTGACAAAAGTTA
Organism: Trachelipus rathkii; assembly: GCA_015478945.1. Taxonomy (NCBI): domain Eukaryota; kingdom Metazoa; phylum Arthropoda; class Malacostraca; order Isopoda; family Trachelipodidae; genus Trachelipus; species Trachelipus rathkii. The sequence goes on from JABUQX010039409.1 coordinate 5,443, forward strand.
TCTGGGCATAACTAAGGGCCAGTTTTTAAAATTACAGCGAGAGGACGAATCGCTTGAGAAATTCTTCGAGAAACGTCGAAGTTAAGAGGAAAGTCCAAAATTTTCTTTATATAGCCACATGTTCTACAAAATGGAAAGGACGAATGAGAAATGCATCGCAAAACTCATAATGTCAAGAAATATCAGGGCAAGATTAACGGGCAAGGCACATGATTCAACGTCAGGAGGACACCAGAGAAATCGAAGACTCTCGAGAATATCATAAACTATTTATGTTGGCCGAGAACGCAGAAAGTAGTCATGCTATATTGTCATTCATGAAACATTTGGCAAAAAAAATATGAAAGGGAAAGCCAGAACACCTTTTAATAATGCTCCATTAGTGGAGGCAATTGTCAAGAGAGTGGCCATTGACATAGTGGGACCGATAAATACACATGAGATGGGTAAAAATGCATACTCTCTTGTAGATTATGCCACGCGATACCCAGACGCAGTGCTCTTGAGAAATATCACAACTACTGTAGTAGCCGAAATTTTATTAAACGTTTATTTCAGTAAGAATTCCCGAAGAAATTCTCACTGACATTGGGTCTCAATTCATATCCGAGTGTATGAAGGAGGTATCAAGGATGCTGAAAATTGAACTACTTCATACCACTTCCTAGCATCCTATCTGTAATGAACTAACTAGTCGAAAAGTTTAATGAGTCCTTAAATTGATGCTAAAGTTATGTCTCGAACAGCCGAAACAATGTCATAAATTATTAGAACCCTTCTTGCTTGCATACAGGAAGCGCCACAGGAGCACTCGATTCTTCTCTTCGCCTTCCTTGACAACTTTGGAGAAGGTAAATACGCTGAAGGAGATCAGGGCATCATACAGCTGATGAATTGTTACCCTACGAAAAGAGTAAAAGAGGCTAAAATCGGGAGTCTAATAAAGTAAGAGAGAAGAAATTGACTGACAGCCTTATTGAAAGAATACGAACATATATATTATATAATCATAGACCTTCATGTGACGACGAACGTAGCGCAAAATAAATTCAAACTCATAGCAGAATAATCAAAAACCTTGAGAGTCTATGCGATCCTGTATGCGATGAGAAAAGAATTCAAGCTTGAAATAGAGAAAATGCTGAAGATGGGAGTAATAAGAGGATCAGAATCCCCTTACGCATCGTCTATTGTCGTGATAAAGAAGAAAGAAAAGGAACTCATGATTGTCCCTATTATTGAAAATTAAATAGAGTGAAAGTCTTCGATGCAGCTTCAATGACCACAGTCGAAAAGTTATTCTCGAAGATATCAAGAGACAAATTATTTGCGAAATCTATCTCAGCAAAGGATACCGGCAGATCCCAGTCTCCAAGGTCTACACAACAATGAGTTGTTGGGGCTCTTTCATACTTATTTAGATTCAGGAGGAGAGGAGGTTGTTTCCTTCAGAATTCTCAAAGATCTGGAGCAGCTGATTAGAAAATCTTCATATATTTCTGATTATCGAGCCAATCTGGAACACCATTGACCTATGCTTCATCATTAATCCTTCTCCTATAAATACGCTATCTTTTCTCCTATTGGTAATTCTTAAAACAGCCTTACATCTCGGACTGATTTTAGGATTTTGTATCGCTTCTATGCTATTTATCCACGGCATTATTGCTCTGACTCTGATGATGCTTCGGTTTCTACCGATAAGGTGGAAGGCTGCAATCGCTGATGGGATGAGCAGGTTTATTCCTTATTCGTCTAAATCTTTCTTCAAAATTCATAATTTGATCGTGTTGTTCTGGCGCCATTTAGGCTAGAAACAGTGTGAATCGAGTGTGGTAAATTTCCTTTTCCTATCACTCTCGCTAATTTACATTCAGCTTGGAATCGTTGCAGAGATATTATTCAAATAGAAAAGCGGAAGTTCACGAACCCAAGTGCGCTTTTTTTTTTGGTTCTCCCACTGACAAATCGTTCTGGCCCCTTTTGCTAGAACATCTCTAACAACTGCAAATCTGCATTTCCTTCTCTTATACGTTCTATACTTTTGCTAATTTTCTC
>JABUQX010039409.1:10000-12500 GCA_015478945.1 Trachelipus rathkii
ATATATATATAATATATATATATATATATATATATATATATAATATTATATATGATCTATATATAATATATAATATATATATATTATATATATATAATATATATATAAGTCCCCCCCAGGAAGGTCTTACGACCTGTCAGTGGGACCCATCGAGAATCCTTGGGTTCCACGGGCCTAATGACTATTCCGCCGGTTGGGCGGGAAGCTTTCCCATTCAGTAGCAAAGCACACTTACCATGTCCTTTATGTAACACGTCTGAATGTGAGACGAGCTCAGAGTTATATAGAGAATAGCTTTCAATCTCCTCTCGCTCCACCAGTCTCGAACCCGCTGGCCCTCTTCGCTTGCCTAAGCGAGTGCTTCTACCACTGACCTATTATATAATATATATTATATATATATATATAATATAATATATATAATTATATATATATAATATCATATATATATATATAATTCTTATTTTATTATTCTATACCGGTACAGGTTATTTTATTTATTTATTTATATATTTAATTACTTATTATGTATTTATTTATTTATTTAATTTATCTTTATTTATATTTATCTTTTTAATTTATCTTTATATAATATTTAAAACTAAAAATTGGTAAGTTGTATATTTTGATTTTAAACTTTCATTTTTTAGTTTACTTAGGTGGATAAAAGATAACAGCTTTTATTTCACATATAACAGCATCAGTCATCGCCCAGTTGCGGGATATTAAAAATGACGCCGAATATCCCACGTGATGCGGATGTGAATATTCCGATTCACTCTGAATAATAATAATAATATATAACTAATAATAATAATGAATAATTAATAATAAAATAATAAAATAATTCATAATAATCAATAAGAATTAATATAATAATAATAATAAATAATAATAATACATAATATTAATAATAATAATAATAATAATAATATAATAATAATAAAATAATAATAAAATAATAATAATAATAATATTAATAATAATTTAAAGAAATATCGAATTTACAATTTTTATCCTTTAATAACAGATGCAAAATATATAACGATATAATTTCAATTACAAAAATGGGCCAATAAATCATGTAAAGTAGGAATCAATTCACTCCTATCGTGAAGATGGGGCCCTTTACTGATTGCAACACAGTGTTTTGCCCTTTGAGCCCCGAATACAATACAATTATACATATATCATTTTGAGCACAACTACGCGTGGAAGATGCTCTCCTTTCTAATAGTAACAATAATGTTAATTAATTAAATGTACAAGAAAATATTACGAATTAGAAATAATGTCGATAATACCCTAGTGACTATCATCACGAGTCCATATGAAAAGAGCTATAAGTTTTATTCCTTAACACATAATTTAAATGTATAATAATATAATAATCATAAAATAATAATAATATAATAATAATAATAATAATAATAATAATAATATACTACTATAAGTTAATAATAATAATAATAATATAATAAATAAAATAATGATAAGTGTATTACTAATATCAATAGATAGATGACAATAATATAATACTTATTCATTGAATAATACATAATAATAATAATAATATAATAAATAATTATAATTAATATATAATAATAATAATAATAATAATAATAATAATAATAATAATAATAATAATAATAATAATAATAATAATAATAATAATAATAATAATAATAATAAATGACATTAAATATATAATATTAAATTCTTTGTATTAAAAAATAATAATTATCAAATTTATAAAAATTATAATAACTAATAAATAATATAATAATATATAATAATGAATAAATAAAATCACAGAATAACATAATACATAATAATATATTAGCTCCCCATATCACTAATAATCAATAATAAAATAAAAATATAATTATAAATAAATAAATAATAATAATAATAATAATAATAATAATAATAATAATAATAATTATCATGATCACATTAACGCTTTAACCGTAATTGCAGATATCATTTCAAATTACCATGTGATTAGGGGGAGGGAAAAAAAAAAAAAAATTCACTTTCAATTTCATTTTTAAAAAACTAATAATAAAATTAATATAATAATAATGATATTTTATCTAATAATAATAATAATATTAATTTATAATAATAATAATAATACTAATAATAATAATACTAATAGATAATGAATAACCAATAATAATAAAATAATAATATATAATAATTAATAATAATAAAATAATAATAATATAATAAATATAAATAATATTAATAATAAATATAATATAATAATAATAATAGATAATAATTAATAATAAACATATAGTTGCGACCAAAAATTATAAAAATGTATTTTTTTAAGGTTGAATAAATGAGGTTTAGCTTTTTCGATTCTACTAAAATATAAAACTGGCCCGAATTCACAGATGTTATTTTCATGCTTCAAGATATAATATATAATACTAATCATCATAATAATATAATAATAATAATAATAATAAATAAATAATATATAATAAAT
>JABUQX010039410.1:0-28019 GCA_015478945.1 Trachelipus rathkii
ATATCACTCTCTGCCCCTTTACCTCTCAGAAACGGCCCAGTCAGACGTTTTAAGATTTGTCTCCACGGTCACCCTACTCGCTCCTTTCAGCCTACGTTCCTATGCTACTTGCTGATATGAGGATTTTTTTTCCTTTAACAATAAAGTGAGATTAATAAGAGGTTAATATATCTTCATAGGCGTAATAGGTTGGATGAAGTTATTAGAGAAAAGATCACTAATTGAAGGTACAAAAAGAGCTTGGATAGTCAGAATTCTGAGAGAAACAATTATTAAATAGTCTTAAAAGGATAGATAACGGTGGGTCGTTTCCACTAAAGCATGTTATAAAAATGAACCAGGAAGGAATCAAGATACTAGGTTCCAGATGCCGATACGAGTAGTAGGATTTATGGCTAAGATTCAGTAAGAGAAAAGGAGAAGACATACTCACGAATTCTGAGATATTAATATAACATTATCATTAATTTTATTTTTAAGACATTTCCAAATCTTCCAGCTAAGGATAAATTAGAATAACTTGGAAAAAGTAACTAAGATGAATATATTAATATATTATATATATATTTAATATATATATATATATTATATATAATATATAGTTATATATTAATATAATAATATAATATTATAATGAATTAATAGTATATAATATATATATATAGTATAATATTATTATTTTTATATATATTATATTATACTAAATGATTAATTATAATCTATTATTCGATGAATAAAACACCCTAGAATAATTTCACCCTGCTTGGGCCAATCGAAATACGTGCAGGGGTCCATGGATTGTCGAATTCCAAGCAGGGTGAAGATTTCTTAGGGGTGTTTTTATCAACACAAAATTATATTGCGTTTATTGTCATATCTTTGTCTCTTCTCTCTCTCTTTCTACTATATATATATATATATATTATATAGATATATATATATATTAATATATTATTAATATATTATAATAATAATATATATATATATCTTATATATATATATATATGTATAATATATATATATATTATAAGTATACTTTATATATATAGTAAATAAAATTTTATAATTAACATATATCTTAAATCGGATTTCATAATTAATCACTTTAAGCCACTTCGAAATCATATTCGTAAATAAAAATAGATTTATATAAAAAACATCTTTATGTTTGAGTGTAGAAAAAATAGCATCTGTGCGTCGTCTCATTATTAATTGTTGCTAAGTGTAAGAATGAATAAATTGCTATCTTTAAATTGTATATTAAGATTTATATTAACAAAAAGAAAAAAAGTATGGTAAAAAAAATAATTATTGCGAAGGTTATTGAATAAATATTAATTATCTTGAATCACAACGTCCAGTGGACAGGATCACCGTCTTGGACGTGGCTCAGCGCCGTTCCAATTGGATTTCGATGCACGTCGGCAACCTGTAAAAGTAAGTTTTATCTTTTAACATGTTAGTCCTTAAATCAACATGTTACATATTCGCTCTTTAAAGTTGATTATTTAATTGTTTTTCTAAAAAATCAGCAAAGCAAGTTATAAAACTTGTGGTTATAAACTTAGAAAAGTTAGTACCATTACCTTTGTGTTATAAAGTTAAATTCTCAAATTATTATCTGGCTGTTTTTTGCTTTAAAACTTATTTTTGATGTTAATCTTTGAGTATTAGAATTAGGTGAGATTTGAATATAAATACGTTCCATGTTATTTCGGTGAGTTAGTAATAACTGAAGTAAAAAAAAAGATTGCCAATTTCTTTGTTAATCTCTTCCTTGTCTGTTGCTCTCATCAGATTAGCACGACAATGTTTCATGATTTCACAGGTTATAGTTATTTTGATCGTTTTCTAAGAGGACAAGTTCGTTGAATTGCTGCATTAAAGATGCTATATGTGATTTTTAAGAGCCATAATTTGGGTATTTTGAGGACATAACTTCTGCTTGGTGAAAGAACTTGTCATTAGGCGAGAAGAGTGCATTGATCCAAAGATGTTATGATAGCCAAAGACTACTTAGAATTGTGGTCATAAATCGGCTGGGCCACTGAGTAAAAGTGACAGCAGAACTATATTCATCTATAAAAATGCAGATTATTAAAAGCCGGTTCACACAGAACACAAATCCAACATCAATGAACGCGCTGCAAATGCTAAATCTTAAATCAGAGAAAACAACGCGATGTTATAATTATTAATTCAGTAGGGCGAAAAAAAAAGTATTTTTATCCGATGAGTCATCATTTACAATATTTCCAACAGATGGTCAGATTTGTTAATGAAGAACTCTCCCAAGGGGGTCTACAATCCTAGCAGTCTGGTTCCCACTTTCAAGCAACAGGAAGATAGATTTGTTACCTCGATGGGCATATCTTGGTATTCAGCTATCCCTTTAATGGTCTAGTAACTCTAGATGTTGCAAGAGAGTCCTTGAACATGTATCAGAGTCTAGACCGATTTCCTAGCAACGGTGCTAAGCTAAGAAGATAATGTTTCCTTAACACAACCACTGCAGAGTTTAGTTTTGCTTTGAGAAACACCAACACAAACTTGAGTAGAGTTTTTCCTTTCGCAGCACAAGAACCACAACTTGGAATATCACAGAATCATTGTGGCAAGTTTTGGAGAACAGAGAATGAAGCATAATTTTCTTGAAGAAATTGGCAAATGCTCTGGTAGAAAAATAAGTATTCGCTCATTGGGAATAATCTTCTAACAATCGAATTGATATCTTTTGACAAAAAATGTAAAGTTGTAGTTGTTAATTGAGTAAAAGAATTCTACATCACATAAAAAACTGTTCAATATTTTTATCTGGTAATTTACATTAGATTTTTTTGTCACTCCCAATATGTGATATTTATATTTATATATATCAGTAATTATTATATAATAATATATATATGTATATTATTATAATAAATATATATTTAGTATTTATATATATAAGCATTATATATATTATGTTAATTATATATATATGTATTAAATATATATTATTTTATTTATATTAATTTTAATCTAATTTAGTTATTATTACATAAATTAATATAAAAATCTATATAAATAATATATATATTATTAGGACAGATCATATAGTATATAAATATTCTAGAATTAATATATAAATCTATATTCAACTTACATTTATTATACTAGTGATAAAACCTATCGTAATATCTTATACATAAATTTGTAATTTTCTTAATATATTTATTTATTGCTTTTAATTTGTGAACTTATATCTCTGGATTTCCGGTTGCCAGAAGTTGCCAAAAGTTGCCAGAAGTGCTTTTGGTCTTTTTGTTTATTAAGCACTTTTTCATTCTGAAATCAACAGAATATACATATTACTTTTGTTTTCATTAAAGCATACTTAAGTATTTAATAAATCCTTTTAGAAAATATTATCTATTTTGATATATCATCATTTGAATCTTTATTTGTTGATAAGGAAAGGCGAATATTGGAAATTTATTTTTTCTTCGTACCTTTAATATTTTTGTACAAAAGGCTGCCTTAAATGTGAAGTTTATTAAAAATTAAGATTAAGAGACTCAAACCATCAAATTTTTTCGGAAACACGGTAGATGACTTAAATATTTTCAACATTGAGACTGATGTTTAAATAATACACTAGTGAATAGAAGTTTAATTTTTATTTCTAAATAGTGTATAATAAGGTTAGGTTTCAAAACTCGACCTTCTGTGGGTTTAGATCTCTTTTGACTACCGCTCTGCCTGGCTTATTTAAAAACCACAAAGTCACCTAAACTTTTAGGACGCACAATTATAGAGCCAATTCAAGAAAACAGTATCTAACTTTTTTATAATTACGTATTATACAAGCTTTTCTCTATATACAGCTTTTGCGTAATATATATGAAGTTTTCACAGCTTTTAATCAATTGAGTAGCAGATTTATAACCATTATTTTTTGTACTGCAAATCAGTACACACACAGACCATATACAATAGATATAGTATACGTTAGTATAATTATATATATTATATAATTATTTTATAATATATAATTTAAATTATTAATTATTAATATATATTTATTATTTAAACTTAAATATTATTATATATATTAATTATTAATTATATATTTATATATTAATATTATTATATATATTATTATTAATATATAATATTATTTATCTATTATATATATTATGTATAGATATTTATTTATATATAGTATGGAGATATATATATATATAATATAATATATATTTAGTATATATAGTTATTATTACAATATATATTTATATATATTTAGTAAATATATATATAGTTAGTATGTGATATCTTATTAAATCAAATGATGTATGAATTATAAATTCTGAAGTGTGCGAGATTTCACTAATCATATATGTCATATAACGCCTAAGTTCTATAGTTTAAGAGACCTTATTAAGTCCTTTAATATTTCTATACCGTGTATAAGGTCGGAGGGGCCTTAGCGTGTAGGTCGTTATAAACTTAGTACTACTAATTACAGTATATCCCTAATGCAGAATATATAGTAGATATATATTTACTAATATAGTACTATTATATTATATATATAATATATATATTATACTATATATATATCTAGTACTCAATAATAATAGTATACATAAAATATGAGAAGTATATTATACGGATGAGTAGTGTTTCTTATATATATATATTTACTCGGTGAGACCCTTAATATTAGTATATACTATATAACCCTTAAGGTTAGAGGTAGTATATATAATCTTTTACGTTCCGTATAATATCTATTATATATATCAGTATCTGTTCTAGTTATCGCTCCTGGAAGTGATGACTACTCAGAGACCTCCAGACTTATATATAACCCCTTAATGCCTATTGCATCTATATTTAATGTACCAGGTTTTATCCCTGGGTATTTTCTCCTTATTAGTATTTGAATAAATGAGAAAATAAATAAAACAGAATACGAGAAGAGTAATTAAATCCAAAATATCTTCCACTTAAGAACGAGATCTCATCTCTTCCCTTCTTTAACAAATTATTTAACCATATTTCGAGAGTTCCATTGCTACAGCCCCATTATGTCCGTCATGCATACCCCTCTTTTTAATGCCTCTAACCCTCTCACCACTCTTGTTCCCCTTTCTCAGCTTAGCTCCTTCCCATTTACTTACTGACCTTCCTATATCTCATCATTTTCCTTTGGTCTATCTACCGAACAAGAAATTACACACACATAGATTTACAACCACACTACACTATAGGAGCGGGTAACATGAAAACTGATAACATAACCTCCATTATATATCTTTTCTCTATATGAACTGAAATATTCTCATGGAACGTTAAGCCACTTATACAGTTGATTGTTAGGTCATATACAGAAATATATAAAAAAAGAAAACAAAAAAAAAAGTTCAAAAGCTGACGGAGTTCGTAAAACAGAAAGAGGTCATATATGATATAGTATAATATATAGATATATAGTATATATATATAGTATAATATATAATATATATATATATAATAATATATATATATAGTATATAATATGATACTAATAAAAAAAAATTATATATTATATAATATATAATAGATATAAATATAAATTATAGTATATTATATATATATATATAATAATATAATATATTATATATATATATATATATATATATATATATATGATATATATATACTATAGTATATATATATATATATAATATATTTGTAAAAAGAAATCTATATATATATATATATATATATATAAATATATAGCGCTTAAAATGAGCTGAAAAAGGGAAAACGCACAAATGAAACTCGAGAAATAGCGCTGAAAGTTATAAAGTCGCCCAATGAATTCCCTTGTGTACAAAAACATTTCACATAAATGCATGGCACACGAACTTTATCTGGTTTATGGTGCAGATAAATGTTTTTTTTTTTTTTTTTTTTTTATTTTCATATATTAGCAGTATATAATACTAGCAATTAATTAAGATGTGAAGGAGAAAGATACGAAATACAAAACTATTAAAAAATAATTGATAAAGCAAGCCAAAACGTTGATTTTGCATGAGAAAGAAAACGGCTTTTATTGCTATAGAGTATAGAGTGAAAGAATTCGAGGTAGGGTAAAAAATAATGTTTCTGGGTAAAATACGTTCTGAACTGATTTTTGCTTTCATATATAGATTTTGTGTATACTCAACAAAACATATCATAACCTGAACTTAGAGAGCAGTAACCCGCTACCTAACCTATATGGATTGACGATGCAGTTAAACACAACCTAACCTATATTGATCGACGATGCAGTAAATTTGACCTAACCTACATGAATCAACTTTGCCGTAACAGTTTTCGGGTAAGATTTTTGAAGTTCAGAAAATATACCGAGACGTTGCTGGTGTCGGGCGCTGCCAAACGTAAGATTCGTAAAAAGGTACGATATTATTAAATAATTACCTTTTTTTATTTAAAATTTTTTTTGATCCTGTTTGTTTACAATTAAATTTATTGCTAGTATCATATAATAACAATATATGAAAACAAACCCGAAAAAAAACATATTTATCTGCACCATAAAAAGGATAAGGACCTGGCACACGATCATTTGTCTACGATGGGACTCCGCCCCTGTAACCCCCGACCTGTGAGTGGTCGTAAAGTAAAAAAAAACCATCTCTTTAGCATCAAAAGCCAATACAAAAAAAAATGCATCTTGCATTTTTAAAACTGAATGGACAAGTGAAAAATATGAAAGTTTGCATATATATATATATATATATTATATAATATATATGAATATATATATAATATATATAATATATATATTATATATATATATATATTATTAATATAATAATATATAAATATATATATATATATATATATAATATATATATTATAATATATATATATATATATATAAGTATATATTATTAAAGAGAGAGAGACAAACAGACAGGAAAGGTGGTAGACCAAAAAAAAAAAAAAAACAGCTTATTCTGACATGTTAAATCAACTATAATTTACTATTATTTATAAAGCGGAAATGCTTTTGTTTATATATATATATATAATATATAGTTTACTATATATAATTATATATATATATATATAATATAATATTATTATATATATATATCATATATAGTATAATATATATATATAGTTATATATATATATATATATTATATATATAATATATATAATATATATATTATATATATACTATAACAACGTACACAACAGCAAACAGCCAAAAACGCACACACAACGTGAGCTAACATACTATCACTACTTACTCACACTACTACTACTACTACTACTAATAATAATAATAATAATAATAATAATAATTTTAATAATAATAATAAAGATATCAAAATTTAATATTAAATATAACGTTTATTTTGGCAAGTGTGCCTGATTTATTTTTTATCTGTTTTAATTTAATCAGTTATCAATATATATAATATATATATATACTATATGCACAAGTCTATAATATATATTATAATCATATAAATATATAATAATATATATATATAATATTATATATATATTATATATATATAGTAATAAGATATATATATATATATATATATATATATATATACTATAGATATATACTATATAATATATAATATATCTATATATATACTATATAAATATATATATATAATATATTAATATATAATATATATAATGACAAGTCTAAATGAAGAGGCGTAAATTTATGATCGCGAAAAAGGCTGAAATGTAGATTATAAAGGCCTAACCTAACCTTAACCTAACTAACGTAGCCTTATAGGGCATTTTCAATTGATTTGAAAAACGCCTCTAATTTAGACTTATCTTAATATATATATAATATATATATATCATAATATATATATATAATATATATATATAATATATATATATAATATAATATATATATATATATGATATATATATATATATATACTAAATAGTATATATTATATATATATAATATGATCATATATATATATAATTCATATATATAATACTCATCTTATTCTTGTTTGCCCCGACCATTTGTTGTGATAAATTGTTGCCTGTTTTTCCGACCATTGTGTGTTATATCCCTAGATTTAAGGTTGATAGAAATTTTTGCCTAATCAAGATATTCTAACCTTGATGGGCATGATTTAGACTCCTGATAGACGGAACTTCTGTGCTAGAGACAGAAAGGGAATGTGATTTTTGTTTTCTTATATAATAATAGATTGTTCTGTTGTATATGTTGGCTATGTTTAAGTGAGGTGTGGGAATAGATATCGGTGTATTAATTAATACACTATGTCATAAACTATAATCAATTAATTATAGAAAATTTCCAATAAACGGCAATTTTGGTGTTCGTTTAGGTAGCCTGTTTGGAGATTCGAGCCTCGTTTATATACTCCAGTATAAAGGCGAGTATAGAGGGAGGAACTCCAATACCCTATTCAGAACACGTTTGAAATGTCAACAATTTATACCAAAATCCAAAATTCCGTTAGTGCGAACGGAAATGGAAAGAAATCCCTCTCGAGTAAAATGGAAAGTTTCTCCTTTCTGTTTTCAACTATTATTCAGTAATGCGTTTTTCTCAGCGGAAAATGTATCTGCTTTGGTAGGGACAAAAATATTTATAATTACTATTGTATATCTAAAATAACTGGTTTAATTATTACAAAAATTTTCCGATGAATTTTTCTAGCATAATTAAACCGTGTGAACGCCGTGCCGTGTTTGTTGAGAATATGTCCGGGAACATTTGAAAAGAGATGAAAACTTGCACATTTTTTCCGGGGTAATTTTCTGTAGTGTGAATAAGGGTATAAGCGAGGGAAAAGCAACCGAACCGAACCAAGCCATATATAATACATATATATATATATATATATAAAGCTATATATATATTATATATAATAGTATATATATATAGTAAATATATATTATATATATATATATATATATATAATATATATATATATATATATCAATATATATATATAACGTCGGTTCAATGCCAAACCGATGAATGTGCGGATTTGCTTAATGTGAACACATTATTATTATTATTATTATTATTATTATTATTATTATTATTATTATTATTATTATTATTATTATTATTATTATTATTATTATTATTAATTTATTATTATTTTAATTTTTTCCATTTTCTTTCTTTTGCTTCGACAAATCTAATCTTAAAAAAAAAATTTTTAATAAATTTACTTAATTTTTAATTATATATTTTAATATTCAATTTTTTTAATTTGATTTATTAATTTTTTTATTTTCAACTAATTTTATATTTTTATTATTTCATTTTCAATTTTTCAAATTTTAATAAAACCTTTTTCAATTTCAATTTGTTTCTTTAAGTTTCGTTCAATTTCATCCAACTTTAACCAAATTTTTTTTCCTTCCCTCGATTCCCTTTCAGTTTCACTCAAATTCTTTTTGTTTTTCTTTTTTATTTTAAACCTTTCTTTCAATTACACGCTAAAAAGGTTATTCCAATGTCACAAGGTCTGTTGTCTGTTTGGGCGACATTTTCTTCCGACTGGAGGAAAAACGCTTCCGGGCGACTTTTTCCGCGCGCATTTTTTTATTTAAACAGACTTGCCTCCTTGCAGGGAAGCAAATCACAATGCAATGTTAAACGAAGGGTATCGCAAAAAAATACGCAGAAATATTCGTATTCGTTTATTCAGAAGGCCTTCTAAGAAAAAAAAATTACATATAATATATATAAATATAGATATCGGCTGTTTTTTATACGAAATTTCGAGCATCACATTCTTTTTTATTTTGAATACAATGCATATTGTATCCTAATATATATTATATATATATATATAATATATATATACTATATACTATATAATATATATATATGATATATATATATATATATATATATATATATATATATTATACATTATAATACCGTATATATATATATATATATCTCATATATATATATCAGCCTCTAGAAGAGCCACAATCCATATCTCCAAAAAACTACAACAGCTACGGGAAAGAATAGTATTGTCAGGAATGCGCTGGCTAATTTTTAAGTGCGGAGAAATGTACAAAAAAAAAAAAAAAATAAAAAAAAAAAAAATTCATATATATCTCAAAACCTACAATAGCTACAGGGAAACAGGGAAACATTTGTGGAATCCTGGTAAAATTTTAGTCAGGGAAAATGTCAAAACAAAAAAAAAAAAAAAAATTTTTTTAATCCAATTATAGTAACTATGATAGAAAGCCTACTTTAGAAGACGCTTTTATTGGGTCTACTCGTTAAAATTAAGTAAGACTTCTAATTACAATTTTCTTGCCTTTTTTTTAACTAAATAATACCCCAAGAGTATAACCCGCACTCCGATCGGCAGAGAGTCGGGGTCTCCTCGCTTCCGAGGAACTACAGGTCAAAGGCCTAATTCCCCCCCTCCGGGGAGGGTCTCCGGACCCCCGCTCTTATCGTATTTGGGTGTCGCAGGGGTTCTCCTCTCCGCCCCTCCCCTACCGGATACGTCGGAAAACCGATCCCCCTCCCCACGCTGCCCTGTGTATATATATCCAAATTTTAATAATATATATATATATATATACTTATATATAACTATACTATATATATACTACATATAATATTACCTATATCTATATATAATCATGAGCTCTATATAGCTCTATATATATATAACTATAGTATATAGTAATACTAATAAGACTATACTATTATATATTACCCTAGTAACTTTTTATATATACCTATATACCCTACCTATTATATTCTCATACACACTATATATATACTTATATTATAAAAATTGTACCTCATAATCATATACATATAATATAATATATATTATATATAATACTTAAATAATATATATATATATCTATACTATATATTATATAGCATCCTACCTCATATATATACTATACTACTATAATATTATATACTATATATATACTACTATATATTACGTTATTTATATATATATTTATATAGTATGTCTACAAAGGTCCTTTCTCTTAATCCATTCACCCCTATCTCGCCAAACTACAATATAACTACTGTATCTAGCAATCTCTACAAAAGTCCATCTATCCCCAAATATACCACCTTCTACAAATTCCCACGATAAAAATACTTTCACGTATCCAAAGTTGTACTTTAACACTTGTTTCATGATAACAGTAACCATACCTAAAACAGGAACACACTTTTCGTCCCACAAAACACTATCAACTTCGGCAGAATGCTCATGTTGAGGCAGGTCAGAATGTTTTCCATCTTCCTAACATTAACTAACTATTCTCTTTCTATAATCTTATTTTCTATTAGGAATATAGGATAAAGGAAGTCTCGCGTTACATTACTGAAAATTTCTTATTAATATATTATTATTAATCTAATTATTATTATTATTAGTTATTATTATTATTATTTTATTATTATTATTATTATTATTATTATTATTAAACGCATATTCGTGATTCACATATTAATTTTCAATATTATTATTCAATATTATTTTGAATCTTACTTATGCATTATTATTATTTTATTATTATTATTAGTTGTCTTTACGGTTTGGCTGTTGTAGTCCATTATCAAAGTGAGGAAGCCTCAGTCAGTATGGTAAGTATTTTGTATTTATAACTTATCCCTATTACATTATTATCTATTATTTTCGATTATTCTATTATTAATATTACCTCTATTATATTTTATTATTATTAATTATTATTATTATCTCATTATTATTACTTATTATTATTATATTTTTGTTTAATTAATTCATTATCATAATTATTATAATATATAGCTATAATTAATAATTGAAGGATGATCTCTTTTAATTCTCATTCATTCAATACTTGTGAGAGGAGAGCTTCATCCGCTACCTTCGCTATCACAACATTGTTCTTTTCCAATATATTTTTAATTTCTAACATTATTATTATTCACATATTATTAATTATTATTTTCTATTTCTATTATTATTACTTATTATCTTTATTTATTATTATTATCTATTATCTATTATTATATTATTATTACTTATTATTATTATGTATTATTCAAACTAATTATATTCATTATTTTTATTATTGATATTATATTATTCATTATACTATTAACTTCATTATTATATTCCTCCTTATTATTACTATCATTATTAGTCATCGGTCTCTTTTTATATACCATTCATTGTTACATATCCATTTCAGGTTCCTAAGTTTGTTAATAACTACAATAAATTTCATAAATAAGGAAGAAGTTTCCGTATCAACCTTGGTTCGCCAATCAACAAAGCGGCGAAATCATATATCTGATAATAATAATGTACTATTATATATATATATATATACTAATAATATATAGGTATATAATATATAATATATATAATATATATATATACTACTATATTATATATATATATATATATAGTATATATATATATATATATAATATATACTATCTATCTATATATATAATATATATAATATATATATATAAGTATGATATATATATATAATAAGTACTATATATTACTATATATCATATATATTATATATATAATATTATACCTTAATTATAATATACTATATTATTATAATTACTATAGTTATTATAAAATACTACTATACTATATATATATATATATATATATATATATATAATATATATATAATATTATATATATATATATATAGTATATATAACTATATATATATATCTATATATTACACTATATATATACTATATATATATATATATAGCTATATAATAATAATAGTATATATATATATATACTTACTATATATATATATAGTAATATAATATATATATACCTTATATATATATTATATCACTATATCTTATATATATTATATACTATATAATATCATAATACTATATAATATATATACTATACTACTATATTATATATATATATAATATATATATAATACTATCATATATATTATCAATTACTATACTCATATATAATATTAACTCATCATACTATCTATATATATATAATATATATCATATAGTTGTGTGACATGGAAGATATCACACATAATACATACTATATTATAACCCTATATACCTATATCTATACTTACTATATATATATACTATATACCTATATATACTATATATATATATCATAGTACTACTACTATATATATATATACCTACCCTATATATATATATCATATATATAATATATAACTATATATCTATAATTATATACTAATACTATATGTGGAATCCTTCAAAATTTGTCGCAGAAAACCTTTTCCATATTCAAATTAAAGTCTTGACATGAACCAATACATGTCGTTTGAAAATTTGCAAGTCAAATGAATTGAGGAAAATAGAGGGAAGAGTACTTCAGTTTAAACAGGTTGCAGTGGAGTACATGCACGTCTGAGCATAGATGTTACGTCTGTGTTCAGAAAATTGAAAAGAGAACGTGTAGAAAGACAGGTCACAAGAGCACTCTTCAAAGTAGGAGATACATGAATGGAAATGTTGCTAGAGAAAGCGACAAAAATGTTGCTAGAGAAAGCGACAACCAAAGACGGAATAATTTATGGATTGACCGATAAAGGTCTCGAAAAAAATCGCTATGGCCTTCAGATGTCTAAAATGGAGTCGTAACGAGGAAAAGTTTGGTTTGCGACTGCATTTCCATGACCTCAAGAAGAGATTAATTAGTGACAGACAACGAAAGGAAAACCAAAAAAAAACCCAAAACGACCAAAAATCTTAGTTATGAGGTTTTCAAAATGCATATCCGACGGAGAAGTCTTCCCATGGCGTTATTTGGGTTTCCCTTAGAGAAAGAGGTTGTCCTTGGAATATAGAGATAAAAGTTGATTCTCAGACGACCAAGGAGAGACATACCCTAGTTTAAAATGCCGACCAAAGAGAAGCCCTGTGGACATCTTGAAAATACCATGGGATGAGACTTGAATTTTTCGAAATTTGTCTTAAAAAGTGCGGGGCAATCTTGTGGACATCTTCGAGGAGATAGTATTGAAATTTTCCTTTTCTGGAATCACGTTTTTGTTTCTTTTTCATTTTTTTTGTGTATCTTTGAAACAATTCATGTATTATAATGCGATTAGAGGATTAAAAATTCGACCCCCTTTTTCTTGGTTTACCTTATTTTTTTTATTTTTTTTTTGGACATAAAGATTGAGATGTGAGTGAGTGAGTCCAAGTTTAGCTTGCGGCCTTCCGCGGCTGCTAAGGTAGCAGTGAGTTTTGTATATAGTACAGGTGCTGTTATGAGGAATTCAGTTGGACTCATAGATAAATAACGGCGTGACGGTACAGGTGTTCTAATCTAACCCCATCGCGGCCATAGTATGGGGGAGAAAAATCGGTTTTCCATTCCACAATTCGTAAGTACGGTACAGTCAAAGGCAGAATAGAAGATTGGTGTTGCAAATATACTTCCTTTTTAAAATTTTATTTTGTTTTTTGTAACTACTGAAGGCTGTGCGAGTTGCCACCTGTACGTCGTCCATCAGTGGAGCACGGAGAAGTATTTTTTTTTGTTTTTTTCCTCAATTCAGAGGTTGTAAAGGACTGTAAATAATTGCGAACATTGCGCGCTTATGTATATTTATATGCGAGTGTGAGAGGCCTATGCGTATAGCGCGCGCGTATGTTTCTATATAATTTGAATGGGAGAGACGTAATTCGAATTCTATGTACCTTCTAGAACAGGGAATTAGTCTATCATTGCTTTAAAAAGTAAAGTCGACAATATTCTTTTACTATCAAAAACCATAGTGGATACCTAGTCAACTAATCCTTGTTATTGCCAAATCAACTCACACAAATTAACCACTTCTTTTACCTATTTTCGCACTCGATTTATTGCATACCTCCTTCCTCTATGAAATGACTCCGTGCACGACGGGTTTGGGGAACTAAAGCATGCTAGGCACCCAGAGGCAAGGTGGAACTTCTGTACCTAGGGGACATCTTTCTAATTCTTCCCTTTTAGGTAGAATGCCAGGTGTTTAGAAGAATGTACTTTTTTAAACCCCTTTTTTTGGGTATTGGCTAATTCCTCATCTCCACTCTCTGACTAAAAGCGGTAGAGTTATAGAAAGACGAAAAGGAGAGAGAGGAATTGGGAAAATATATCTGCATGAGCTAACCGAAGGAAAGATAAAGGCCATATTGCAGACATAAGAAAGTTGCGAACGACAGTGTGCGTTATAATAAAGATAGTATAAGGAAAGTGAAGAAACAGTCCGACTACCAGAAAGGGATTGAAGAAAGGGTCGAAAAATCAAAAAAGCTATATATCCACCCTTTCAACGAAAGCTGTGTTATTGAAGCCAGATGGACGAATGATAAATACCTTTATAAAGGGCCAACATCTGAGGTGGTGTACAGAAGTTCCGGAAGCACATCAGAACACCCATCTTCTTAGATGCTTGATTGCTGAAAGAAGAAATGTAATATTCCCAAGAAGAATTATGAGAAAGGACAGAGAAAAGTTTGAGTTTTAGTTTTTCGAAAATGTTACCGTTTTATGTAAGATTATGTCGGGCAAATAGGTGAAGAACCAAAGATTTTGAGGAACTAAAAATAACTATGTTTTCTCTGCTCCAATTAGAAATATAAGAAAGATTTGAGATAGGTTACTCCAAGACGACCCTCATAATATAGACCATTTGCAGCTGAGTGGGGAAAGAGTATAAAAGGCAGGGTCGTTACTCGTTAGAACAAAAAGGAGAAGTGATAAAGTGACAAAATAAGTCATAAATGAAAAACAGAAAAAGAGATGGGGATAGCACAGAACCCTGAGGATGAACGGTGGATGCCTACAACAGTTTCTAAAGAACGACAAGAAAGAAAATAAAAAAAGGTTCCAAAGAAAAAGATATGACGTCAAAAGAGGAAAGTTAAAAATCAAAGCTTTGTCAGCCTAAAGTCGAGTCGAGCATTCCTTAAGGAAACCATACTAGCGATTCGAGATATTAGAAAACTTTAAATGTTTACAAATCTTCCTGTTAAGGATTGATTCGAAAACTTTTGAAAAAAAAGGTTAAAGTGACAGTTCAATATAAATGAGCTCTTGATTCCAGCATAAAGAAAAGGTTATATATGTCTTAAATGTAAGTTTACTGATGTCTTTAAATGCGCACCGGCAACACTACAGCGACGTGGTGTTTATAAACGTGTTGGCAACTGTCTTGATAACGTGGACATAATGGATTAAACTGGATTGGTTGAGCCAGTCTTGAGCTATCGCTATCAATGTGTGTGTGTGCGTGCGTGGGTGCGTGCGTGTGTGCGTACGTGTGTGTGTGTGTATGTGCGTGTGTGTGTAGTTCCGCTGTAACGTTGGCAATGCAAGGATATATTGAGCAAAGGAAAGCGATCTAAATTTAGGTTAAACTCGGAAATCCGCCACCGAAACATTGCATTCGTTAAAAGAAGCGCAAGCCGCCACAATATCGAGAACAGTAGTGTTTAGATGGCACAAAGCTTTAAAAGAGGGTCGAGAAAATGGGGAAGACGAACATCGATCTGGACAGCCAATCTCGACAACATCTGATAACAATGTGGAATTGGTACGAGCTGTGATGGAATAAGATCGCCGTTTAAGCGTTTGGATGATTGCAGAGGAAATGTTCTTGGATAAAACCTCTGTGTACAGAATTTTAACAACCCAATTGCGCATGCGGAAACGCATGAGCAGATCATAGGTAAAAACGTTGGTTATCGTGTTTTTCGACATTCGTGTATTGTCCACCAAAACGTTATAGCTCCAGGAATGACAGTTAATACCATCATCTACACGGACATCTTAAAACTTCCCAGCCGGGTCCAACGAATCCTAGCGGACATTACGGGTGATTGGGTGTTTCACCATGACAACGAACCAGCCCACATGCAGCTACCAATCAGAGAGTTTTCGGCAAAGAAAAACACTCCCACACTTCCACATCCTCTGTACAGCTCAGGTTTATCCCCGTGTGACTTCTTTCTTTTCCCAAAGTTAAATTAAAGTTGAAGGGACATAGTTTGGGGACTGTGGAAAACATACAGAGGGTTGTGACCGCCGAACTCCATACCCTCACGGATAATGACTTCAATTATTGCTACGAACAATGGAAGAAACGCTGAAGTCACTGTAGACTTGCAGGGGACATACTTCGAAGGGGATAATATGTAAAATATGCTACGTCTTCTAGACACGTAATTAGGACACCAGCACACTTTAGTTTTGGAAATATTATATATATAATTAGGTATATATATATATTATAATCATATACTATTAATATATAGTATATATATCATATATAGTCAATTATATATTCCTATATATACCTATATTAATAATAAGTATATATATAATATATTAAACCCATCACCCCTGGTTTTTTACATCCAAGTTGCTCCTTTATACATCGGGAAACCACAGGAAAACTCTAATTAATGGCAAGCAATCTAAAGGCTGGCCGAGCATTAAGATGATAATACTGATGACAACCGCTCTTTCATTTGACATGCACCGCAAAGATTCAACTAGTTTTCAAATTAGGAGGCACATCCTAATTCAGCCAGCGAAAAACTGCCGTGAATGTGAAGCTATGTCACCCTCACAACGATTTATATTATTTTTAGGGCGCGGAATAAACTCAACATATTTACTAATGATGTCAGACCTGGCCAGGCTAGTAAGACTTCTGTTTTATAGCCTACAGGAATGCAGGAACAAGATGCCACTGGAGATGCACTTATAGGAATGAAGAATCCATTTGAGGAGGAGGGGGGCGTTGCTTGACTAAGGATTATTGGATATTAGTATGTCTGACTCATGGCGAAGACTCTAATGATGGGTGCTTTGATGGATTATGTGCCTAATTATATTAGTTGTTGAGGTACTTTATCTCCTAACCGGGAAATGACAAACACCAAAATAGCATCACCAAATTTGTTCTATGTGTAAGTTCGTAAACTTCTTAAAGGATTGCATAAAGATAGTCTCATAATATTTAGAAAGGGATGGTGCTTGCAGCGAAAGTGTGTTATGCTAGACCTTATCAGAGGTTGAAGGGTGGTTAGTTTTCATGGCGCACTTATCCCTCTTAGGGTCTTTATCCCTCTTAGGGTGATTCACTTATTCATTTAGGTACCTTATTTGACGCTATGCTGCAACAGTTCTCACCAAGGTTCAAATCCGGGTCACAGGAGTGAACATAAGAGTGAGAGTCCTTCGATATAATCACTAGGGCTAGACCCATCGCGTCAGATAACCTACTATATATTACTATACCTATATATAATATATACTACTATAACTCCATATATATATATACTATTATACTAATATTATATCATTATATATAAATACAAATATATCTATATATATATATATAGACCCTCGAAAACACTTAAAATCAATTTCATTTTAAAATAATAATAACAATATTTCTTAATTCAAATAAATACGATACAAAGTGTTGCACCATAAAGCACTTGCAAAAACTTTCCGCTTTCAGAATATCATATATTATATATATCATATATATATATATATATATATACATATATATAATACTAACTTATATACTACTATATATTATACCTTACTATCTATATATATATATATACTATGATATATATATTCTACATATACTATATATATATATATATATACTATACCATACATATATACTATCATATATATATATCTCCCCATTATATCATACATACCTATAACTATATATCATACTGTACCTATAATATACTACTACTATCATCTATACTAATAACTACTAACTACTATCACTATCATATATCACTATATATATATCATATACTATATACCTCTATAATATATATAACTACTACATATATATATATATATATATATAGTATATATATAACTACTTTATATATATATACCTATACACACACACATATTACTACTACTACTATATTACTACTACTACACCCACCCCAGCTCTGATGGGAAACATCAAAGGCCTACATGAAACCCTAGAGAGTTAGGAGAACCAATTCAGACTTAAATTAAAAGCCGACATGAACTCGATAGAGAAAGGTTGAGACTTTTGTAAAAAGATGAGTCACAAGAGCTCTCTTTAAAGGAGAGGTATGCCATAGAAATTTATAATAATGGTCTCTCTCTCTCTCTCTCTTCTCCTCTCTCCTCTCTCCTCCTTCTTCCTCTCCTCTCCTCCACTCTCCTCTCTCTCTACTCTCTCTCTCCCTCCTCCTCTCTCTCTCTCCTCTCTCTCTCACCTCTCCTCTCTCTCTCTCTCTCTCTCTCCTCTCTCTCTCTCATACTTAACTCGGGTCTGTCATGCATAATGTTTTCAATGGCATATCGTTACTTTGCTTATCTGGTAATTTATTCCCTAATTTATCACTTGTGACGATGAGAAAAAGGTACTTCCAAACCAGTCGATATCTGTTAGAGCTTTAATGAGTGAAACGATGTGACTTTTCAAAGATCATAAGAAAGGGAAAGCTAAGAACATTAACGGCAGATAAATGTGACCTGTATGTTATTATTGAAGATTTTGAGTTGTTTTGAAAATGGATTCAAGTAGACAGATGAAAAATGTGACTTAGAGGCATCCAAAATGACCATGTTTGATGACCACACCAAAATCTAGCAACCTTGGTCACCACACCAAAATATAGTAACCTTGGTCACCACACCAAAATATGGCAGTCTTGTAACCAAACCAAAATCTAGCAACCTTGGTTACCACACCAAAATAATGAAATGTTGATCAACAGCAAAATCTAGCAACGTATGGATAAGTGAAGAAGTTACAGATAGAACGTTAATAAAATGTAGAAAGAAGGTAGTGTATAGAACAGAACCTTGAAGAACAATGGAAACGATCGACTTAAAGGATGAACGGTGGAAGTGTACAACAGTTGCTATAGAGTCACCAAAATTAAATCAAGAGAGGATCGATACTGAGAAAGGTAAGTTTAGAACTCAAAAAACACTGTGCCAAACTATCGGAAATTTTGATACTTCTAACCTCACAGCAAAATCTACCACATATTAAATGTGGTTGTCGGTGGTTGTCGGTTCGATTCTTTGAGGTAAACCTCTCTAAAGAAGTTTCCGCCCCTTGATTAAGGGCAAAAACGGGAATAGGAATCAAGGGAATTGAGAAAGATCGCTAATCTAATCAAAAGTTCTTTACAGGATCTATGCTGATGATCTAGGATTAGATTAGAAAAATTTTGATGATTCCAAATCTTCCGGTTCAGTAAACCGAAATTTTTAGAAAAAAAATAGAGGCTAAATCAATAGGACGATGGTTAGATATTTCTACGGGTTGAGAAGGACTCCATCTATTCTGCGCAGGTAGAATGAATTCAAGCTTTAAGCAGGAAGGAATGCAAAGTTGATGGAGCAGAGACAAAACAGCTTACTAAGGAAGAGAGCAAGCTTGAATGCACCGATTTTGAGAACCACAACATTCACACCGACATGACCATACGTCTCTCTTCAAAACTTAATAAGAAGAAAATGTGTAGTTTAGATGCGTAAAGTGTATTGTACCTGTGACGCTCAATGAAAGAGAGGCGATGCGGAGTGCCGACAAGGCAAGCCTGTAAGCATTCTGTGTGTCAAGCTGAAGGTGTGCTAGAGATACCTACTATTCCAATGAGGTAGAAAAATGGACGAACTATTGGGAATTGAAGTGCAAAGAAATGCTTGTCTAAAATAACTTTACCAATTACCCAAAGAGAGGTTGTTTTCCCATCGGGCGACACCTTGGTTTTTTATCTCTCCTTTCTCTCTCTATATATATTATTATTATTGCTATTATATATATGAGCAAAGAAGAAGAGAGAATACATATTATTGATATGATATACATACATATTATTACTATTATATTATTGGTTATTATTTATATTATGTTATTTATTAGTTGTTAAAGAAGTTACATACATATACGTATTATTAAATGTAATCAGAAATGTATATATATATAATATATATATATATATATTATATATATATTATTATATATATACATATATAGAAGTTATATATTATATTTATATATATATATATTACATATATATATACATATATATATATATATATATATATATATATATTATTAGTTATATTATATATACATATATATATATATATGATATATATATATATATATATATATTATATATTACATATTATTATTATTATATTATTATATATATATAGATATATATTATTATTATTTGCTGAGTTATATATATATATATATATATTATTATTATTATATATATATATAAGAAGATAGATATATATATATATAGAGATATATGGAGAGAGATAGATAGATATAGAGATATATATAGAGAGATATATATATATATATATATGGCGAGTGGGAGGAACGGACCAAACTCCAGGAGCGGATTGTACACAGGATAATAATGTAAAAAACCTCATATGTTCTTATCGGATTTTCAATTGTTTTCATTTTATGGCGTAATGACAATTGTACCTACTGCTAATGTGTCAGTGTATTATGACAGTGATTACATGTTCATTTTCGAGTGTTCACCATTAAAGTGTTACAAAATGCCGAACACCTATTCACATCTTGAATATGCAAATATTTTAATCCTTTATTATAATTAAAAATTATGTTTATGGTTTTTGCAATGGGAGTGATACAGATGCTGTTGAAGAATATCATCAACGGTTTCTCCATCACAGACATCCTAATAAAAACGTTTTTTTCAACAAACTGTGCGAGACTGGAAAACTTCCCAGTGCTGATATAACATCCGAACGAGCTCCTCGCCAGGGTTTAGAAGAAGTAGAAGATATTCTTGATCTAGTAGAAGAAGATCCAACGACCAGCTCACGAAGAATTGCTACTCAATTGTACATTCCACAAAGAAGAGTAATAAACACACTTCACGAGCAAGGCTTATACACATACCATGTTCAGAGAGTGCAGCACCTACAACCGGAGGATTATGGTAAACGTATAGAATTTTGTCGATGGATAATAATAATCATCGTGTTGTATCGCGCATACTTTTCACGGATGAAGCAACATTTACCCGCGACGGCATTAATAACACTCTCAACAGTCATGTGTGGGCAGACGAGAATCCCCACGCAACAGTTGAGAGAAATTTTCAACATAGGTTTTCGGTAAACGTGTGGTGTGGTATGGTCGATGGTTATTTAATTGGCCCTTTCATATTTGAGAATCACCTCACAGGAGACGAATTTTTACAAAAATGAATCACAATGACTATTTGGAGGATGTTCCTCTAAACATCAGAATGCATATGTGCTTTCAGCATGATGGAGCTCCCGCACATTTCGCTCGTCAGGTCAGGCAACATTTGGACGGAAGGTTTCCAGAGCGTTGGATTGGTCGCGGTGGTCCAATTAGTTGGCCTCCAAGATCTTCAGACCTTACAGTACTAGATTATTGTTTATGGGGCTGGTTCAAAATTGACGTATACAGAGTAAAAGTGGACACTCGGGATGCACTAATTCGACTTATTCAAAATGCTGCAGGCGTTATTAAAGGAAGACATTAAACAATCAGGAGAGCAACAGCGGCCCTTCGTTGATGAAGCCGTAAATGTTTAAAGGTCAATGGCGGTATTTTCGAACATTTATTAAAATAACACTATGATAACCAAAATATTAATGTATGAAATTTTGTTTAATTGTCATTACGCTATAAAATGAAAACAAATAAAAATCGAATAAGAACATATGAATTTATTTACATTATTATCCTGTGTACAATCCGCTTCTGGAGTTTGGTCCGTTCCTCCCGACTCACCCTGTATTGTACTATCTATAGTTTTTTCGATAGCTTTGATCAGTGCTTCCTACATTGCACAAATGTCAACATCTAATTTGGTGTAATGAAAGAGATTCTTCATCACTTTAATGAGAAAAAACGGGAAAAAAAGTTTTTGGAGAGTAGAAAAATATATTTCTGAACAGTTAAAAATTTGCAACTGGTAAAATATTGTTGGAAATCTCATGTCCTGAAGAGAAGCAAAAATGTTCCGAAAGAGCTGCAGATTGTTTTTCATATAAAAAATTAAACTCTATATAAATTTCCGGAGGTTGATTTTTTTTTTTTTTTGAATAAGGGAAATATTTCCAATTTTAAATTGACAAATATTTTAACTTTAACAGCGGGATCCACTTCTAAACTTTTAACAATTCGAAAGATATAGATTAAGAAATAAGAATTTG
This sequence comes from Trachelipus rathkii, assembly GCA_015478945.1. Lineage (NCBI taxonomy): Eukaryota > Metazoa > Arthropoda > Malacostraca > Isopoda > Trachelipodidae > Trachelipus > Trachelipus rathkii. The sequence continues at coordinate 23,334 of JABUQX010039410.1, forward strand.
GTTATCATAATATATATTCTTAAGATTGTCACTCTGAAGCACATGTACTTGTGAATCTTGTACTTAAATTATAAGCAATAAGAACAATACATATGTAAGACGTGTTTCATAAAAGAAACCTTTATGTAAAAGATTCTAATTTTCAATGCATTGCAATATTACAATATAAAATAGGGAGGTAGAAGCTTTTTGTATCTCTTACACTTTTTAAATATATGAAACTCGTCTGGAAAAATAAGATTTATTAATCATCATTTAGTCTTTTACTTTTATACACATTTTAATCCGTTATTATAATTAAAAATTTATTTGAAAATTCTAACATTATAGGAAAAAATTTACCAAAATAAGATGCCAACAGTGACGTAAATCCTTCTCCACAATTATTAAATTCATTTACATTTTCATCTGGTATAAAAATTGCAAATTCGATCCTCTATAAAGATTGAATCGAAATCATCATTACCAATTTATTTTTACTCCATAAAATGATAGAATTCACAAAATCGACTAATTATAAAAATTAATATTCCTATAATTGTTTTTATTCCTAAAAGCATTTTTGTGATATATGCAGAGCATATATATATATACAGTTACATATATATGTTATATATATATATATATATAAGGGCTACATAAGTCTGAATTTCGTTTTCACATATTATGTTTAGTCCTAGAATGTTTATGTTGTTATATATATATATATGGTATATATATATATATATATATAAGATATATTGATATAAAAATAGCCTCTTATTGCGGGTTCTCATTCTTACACTGGGATTGAACCTGGGTTTTAGCAGGTAAACGGTGAGTAAAGCTGACCACTACTGTTAAGATGAGCTGGAAGAGCACGTAATGCTTCGGTAGAATATGCTAACCTCACCAAGGGCGCGGCATGTCCCTAGTCTTGGTAAGCTTGTTCAACCGCAGGTATCATCGCTTTTCTTTGAAGCCACTGGGGGTAGTGGTCAAGCACAAACGCGTTTCTTACCTGCCAGAACCTGTCAACCAACCCAAAGAGGGTAAGAATCAGATTTTGATAGAGGGCATTTTTGATCATCACCATACTGACACTGCGGTGCGGAGAAGGAGAAAGAATGAGTCTTAATATATATATATATTATTATTATATATTGAAAGAGCATATATATATATATATATATATATATATATATATATATATATATACATATATATATATATATATATATTATTATATATATATATATATATATATATATATATTATATTATTATCAATTAATGGCAAATCCCTCTGCACGGCGGGGAATTTTAGGTAAAAAATCATATTTAGTTTAATATATATATATATATATATTATATATTAAGGTTATATATATATATTATAGTTAAAGAGTTAAAGAGCAAGATATATAAGAAGCATATTTATGAGAGATATGATATATAAGAAGGTATATATTATATAGTTATATATTATTATTATATATATAACATATATATATATATATATATATATATAGCATATATATATATAAATATATATATATATATATATATGTATATATATATATATATATATATATATATATATATATATATATATATATATATATATATATATATATATTTTTATATTAAGATGGACATGACATCCGCATCCGTATCTGCATTTGCGGAACATCCGCACCTAAATTCATCCGCATCCTCACTTAACGGCACACTGGTATCCGCACTCTCTTTGAAAAATGAGAATGTTGAGGATGTTTTCTACATTTGATTTTATTAAATGCATATAAAATAAATATTATTTTGCATCTTTATCATGGTATGGGAATATTTGTAATTTTGAATTTCGATTTCTGTAATATAGAGCAGGCGAGCATATATATATATATATATATATATATATATATATATATATAGTATATATATATATATATATATATATATATACATATATATATATATATATAATCATGTCATGTCATGTCCATCACTAATATATATATATATATATATATATATATATATATGATATATATATATATAGATATATATATATAGAGAGGTATATATATGTTATATATATATATATATTGCTATATGTTATATATATAGTATATATATATATATATATATATATAGTTATGAGTATATAGTAGTTTATATATATATATATATATATATATATATAGATATAGAGTATATATATATATATATATATAGTATATATATATATATATATATATATATATATATATATATATATATATATATATATATATATATATGAGATGTGGAGATACAAGAAACGATAAGAAGGGTAGCAGAAGAGACCCTAGGCAAAAGATGGGTAGGAGGAACGATGAAAAGACACACAAAGTGGTGGACTGAAGATGTGAAGGAGGCAATAAAGAGGAAAACGGTATTGATGAGAAGGTGGTTGAAAAATAGAACTGTACAAACAAGGGCTCAATATATGGAGAGAAGAAATAATGCAGAGAGAGAGTGTAAAAGAAGAGTAAAAGAAGAGGCTGCAAAGAGAGAGGCGAAAGAAATGATGGAAGATGGGAGGGCTGAAAGGAAGAAGATTTTTTGACCTAAAACATATAGAGGATCAAAGAGAAAGGTGCAAACATCAAGGATAAGCAGGGAGAGGTTTTTGTGAAATCAGTAGACACAAACAGGAGATGGACTTCAGTGAACTACTAAATGTGAATGAACAAGGGGAGGAATAGGTGAGATGGTAGAAGGAGAGGAAGGTGAGGATGGGAAGAGATAACTATGGAAGAATTAGAGATGGTTTTTAAATTCATGAAGAACGGTAAGGGCACTAGAGAAGATGGGGATACCCATAGAATAAGATAAAGAGGAGGAGAGAAAATGAAAGAAGAAATTTGAAACTGTTTAATATGTGTTGGAACGAAAGTACCAGAAAGATGGGGAAAGTCAATTATAGTGCCGATATATAAGGAAAAGGAGACACAGGAGACTGTAAAAACCAGGGAATTTCTCCTTGTTGAACCATCTGAAAAAGATAGAGATTTTAGGAGGTTGAGAATAGTAGTAGAGCAAGTCTGGGGAAGAGCAGTTGATATAGAAAGAACAGGAAGACGACGGATCTCTTGTCTGCTCTGAGAACTACGTTGGTGTGCTGGTACATGGGAATCTCTAATGAAACGAGCATGAGGTAGTTTTCACATGATCTGAAGATAGCTGATTCAGTGCCTACAGAGAGACTGTGGAGAGTGCTGGAGAGAGAATATGGTGGGGTAGAAAGTTGGAGAGGAGCCTGGGAGAGCTTCAGCCAGGAATAGTAAATGTAATAAGAACAGAATTTGAGAATAAGGATTGGTTCAAGGTAGAGAACAGGGGTATTAAACAAGGGAAGGCAAGCTGCTCACCTTGTTTTGTAATACTGATGTGTAGTGATACAAAGAAGGTGGAGAGAGAAGATACCGGAGATTTGACGGTGATATTTTGGCATATGTGGATGACTTGGCGTGCTGGAGTGAAGAGGAAGACAGATTGAGAGAGGTAGTGATAAGTTTTGCCAACAGAGAGAGAGGCCGGCTTGAATATAAACACAAAAAAGGCCGGAGATCATGGTGGTTAGTAGAGAAGAAAGAGAGAGAGAAGTGTTGAGAATAGAGGTGGAGGAGACTGAGATAAAGATGGTGGAGAAATGTAAGTATTTGGGTGGAATATTTGGAAGAGGAAGGAAATGTACAAGAGATCACAAGCAGGATAGCTCAGTATGGGAGCAGTAAGAGCAGTGTGTATCCCAGTACTGAAAGATAGACAAAATGGAGTGTGGGAGGTGAAAAGTAAGGATATTTGAAGGTGTAAGCACACCGATTTACTGAGGCGGGAGTGTGAGACATGGAGTAACACTTCAATAAGAGAGGATAGGCAGAAAACAGTTTATGGAGATGTACATTTTGAGATCCGATAATGGGAAAGACTAGAAGAGACTGACAGAGAGAAACGAAAGAATAAGAGAAGAGGTTGAAGTGAAGGCTATATTGAATAAGATGGATGCAGCCAGATTGAGGTGGTGGGGACATCTGGAGAGAATGCAGGAGGGAAGAGTGGCCAAGAAGAGATAGGAGTGGAGACCGGAAGAAACGAGAACAAGAGGAAGACCTAAGAAGAGATGTGGAAAGCTCGGTGGACTACTGGAGAAGACATGGATTGTCAATATAGAGCGAGGGAAGATGAGTTTTGAAGATAGAGGAAGACGAAGAGTGCTGGCCCTCCGCTGGACAGGGGTCTCTTGACCCCTTCCTGTAGCGGTTGTAAAAAATAGTAAAAATATATATATATATATATATATATATATATATATATAGGTATATATATATATATATATATATATATATTTAATTCAAAATGAATTTAAACTTTGAGTGTTTACTTTTAAGATCCGCATCCGCATCCTCATCATCTTTAAGATCCGCATCCGCATCCGCAAACAGTCAAATTTGACATCCGGTCCATCACTAATATAAGTATATATAGAGTATATATATATATATATATATAGGCATATATATATATATATATATATATATATATAAGTTATATATAGTATATATATATATATGTATATATATATATATATTGAAGTGGCTTGCTTTTACCACTCTCAAAAAATACTTTAATAAGTTGGTTAACTGAATTATGAGAATAAGTT
>JABUQX010039411.1:0-5000 GCA_015478945.1 Trachelipus rathkii
CTATCTAAAGTATTATATATGAACGATCTTTCCTTCACTAAGAATTATATTATTACTTAATACAAAAACTCACAAGTTGGATGAGTCTTAAATAGTGGAATATACTTATTTATTAAGTACTCTAGTTATTATGATATATTATGAACATGAATCTTGTTGTATAAATAAAATTAAATTCTGGAACACTAAAATTGATAGCGAGGTTAATTGGCTGTTTCTCAAGTACTCTATAGTGAAAAACCTTTGGTTACAACATTATGCTCGAAATTAATCTTCAGTGTGATATCCTCGATCTTATAAATGTCAGCGACAGAGGAAGTGTATCAGTGCGTCATATCTACACGATAAATATTTACTCTAAATATATATCTAAACTTCTGCAGTGTCAAGTAAAACTAAAAAACCTATATCTTTATACACTCACTTAACAATATTATATATTAATTAAACTTTCTCATGATAATCACGATATCTTATATCTGATATTGAAATATTCAGATTTGCGTACTTGCAATTCTGTTTAAATAAATAAATAATTATTCTCCAAATTATATCTATTTATGAGAAAAGTTGAACTTTAAGTTTTTCTTTAGTAAAAAAGTATTCTTTCATAAATTATCGCTATTATACATACTGCGTTTAGTACTGAGATTATAACTTAAATTATCAATTTAGTTTAACGTAAATTATTAAACTTATATCGCGTGTGATAAAAATTTCTACATGGAAATTTAAAGTCGACTATATATTCTCATTAAACTTTTAAAAATAATTTCTCTTTGAACAGCCTAGACCGATACCATTTAATATTAATAATATTATATCAAAACACTTGTTTCTTAAAAAATATAAACACATTACAATAATATCCTCTTTAACGATGTCCTTAGATCTTATCTATTATTTATTTATTAAACTCCAGACAAGTTCTATATATCTCTCTAAATATTCACCTATTATATGTATATAGGAGCAAAGCTTATTGTTGCAATATGAGAACATCTTGCAAAAATTTTAGGTTATTAAGCACTTATTGCCATCTTTATGACAGATAATTCGCTGGATTTACTGGAGTCACGTTTGTTATACACGATATTCCAATATTAATATGACTACGAAGTCGAGTTTCGATAATCCTTGAGTTGTTTTTCTCTATGTTAAGTACTGAGTATTGATTGTTGAAGTGGCTTAATCTGAGAAGGAGCGATTCTACTTATGAGTGTTTGCTATTATCAAATGTTGCTTTTTTTCATTTCTTCTTCTATATATTTATAACTATAACGCACATTAACCTCTGGCGACGATTTAGAACTTCTCGCTTCAAGATGTCTGAGAGGAGTTCTCAGGTCCATAGCGCAGCATTCTTCAGAAACGCGTGGGACGCACTGATGGCGCACGTCGCCCCAGATCTTTCGTGTTCCGCACGCACGGCCTGCCTCATTTTCAATATTAATAAGGATACATATAAAATAATAAAAATAAAGATACTTTACCATAAAACTATTAATCTATGATAAAATATAACAAAGCAACATGTGGCAACTTTTTTCTCGGTCTCTCACTCTCTGAGTGTTATAAGTATATCTCCATCAAAGACGTATGAAGGATTGTCGACAAAATATGTTATTTCATATTCAGTGGTTCAGCGTCGCACTGCTTTTCGGTTTTTATAGTGGTCATTTTTTAGTGTATTTTGCTCTAATATCGTTCTTAACATGAGGTAAAAGTGCCATAAAATTTTATCCTGCAGTATCCTAAGTCTTTCTGATTGATATAATATCTGTATGTAATAAGTAAATGGGTTGTTTATTAATAACTATCTTCGAGTATGTTTCGATTTATTCTCCACGTAACTGTCTGAGTAAGATAATAGTATCAGAAGTACTATATATATATATCGGGCCATCATACTACTACTGAAATCTTTTAGTTGCAGTATAGTCATTAAGACATAAGACATTATACTTAATTACCACATCTGTCTCTTGACCTAAGATTGCCACTTGCAGCTTGATTCTTTAGAACTTCCATAATTTGGGGTACGTGCTGCTTTTGGCCTATTTGTCTCGCCCTTCTTCAACATATGATTTGCTCTATGAGTCTTCGTGGAGACCATCCGCACTGCTAACCTGTAAAGTATGAACTCAATCTCATTGTGGCAATGTTGAACTGTTTCGGAACATAGTATTTCCATCGTTTATCAAGTTCATTTGCAAAGCAACTATTCCTTTCTTCAATTTTGACATTCAATAAATCAGTATCACATTTACCCGCTTCCTATGCCACACCCTCTTTGTCCTTATTTAATTTTTCAATCGTACTTATCATGTTTGATGCGTTATCCTACTAAGCTATTACTGTCTCTGTTATTTCGAATTCTTTAAGATGTCAGTCAAATTCCTGAATATATTCGCTGAAATGTGGAATATTTTTCTTTTACTGCTAACGTTTAGAAATATTGTTTTTATCTCGGTCCATATAGTAAAATTATTGAAAAAATAATTTAGCTTTGCCATGTGGTATCCATTTTAAATGCACAAAGCGTCCCTTAGCTTTTTTATCATCTTAATTTTTGTTATTTTTTTCTAGAACTATTTTACAAATATTTTTCCAGTCTAAAGGGACTCCCAGTTTCTAAGCCATGTCTCCACACAGTGCTTTAAATCCTGGTCATGCAAAGAAAAATAATGGGTCACTATCTTTAACAACCATTAAAATCAATTGTATTTTGAAATTTGTCACTTAACATAGACAGAACAAATTTATGGCAACTGAAAAAGTTTCCTACTTTAGTCTGAGTTTTGAAATAAAAGTTTCATCCTGATTACCTTAGCTCACCTTTCTTTTAACATTGCAGCAATGTCGATGATAGCGTTTTAAATGTCCGTTAATTTACGATCCAAATAGATGTATTGGAACCCCATGAGTAACTGTAGTTAGGTAGACCCTTTTGTGCATGATCGTAACTGACTGTTTCCCATCACTGTTTAACTCTAATCATATTGACAAAGAAGTATTTTTATCATCAGAAGTGAGTATAATTCACATACATGAGTGGTTTCGATTTTGGTTTAAGTTGACACAATATTTCTACGATATTAAACTTAATTAAGTTAAAGTATCTATGAAGTACGAACTTTTTTTCTTATTGAATAATAATATACATAATCAAATTTCTGGAAAAAAAGAGAATATATATATATTTAATATATATATATATATATAATATTATATATATATATATAATAAAATTATATATATATATATATTATCTATAATTGACAATATTGGATATAAGACTTGAGTGATCTCCTCCAATATTAGATATATATATTATATAGTATATATATATATAAATATATATAATATATATATATTTAATATTATATATATATATATATATTTATTATAATATATATATAATATATATAATCTATATATATATATATCATATATAAATATATATATAATATATATTATAATATATATTATATAATATTATATATTATATATATAGTATATATCTATATATATATATATATATATATATATTATAATATAAGTAATATTTATAAAATAATAAAAATATGATCTATAAGATATATTATAATATATATATATATATATATATACTATAATAATAATATAATTCTATATATATATATATATAATATATATATATAATATGAACACCGTAATAATAAAATTAATAATACTTAATTTTGTATTTGCCGGAGCCAGAGCACCCTCTTTTTTTGCTGCTCCATCCGGCCCGGCTCCAGGACCCCAAAATTTCGCCTCCCGACCTCCGGCTTCCGGCTCCAGATCCCCCAAAGATTTCGCCTCCGCTCCGGCCTCCGGCTCCAGTCCACAAAACGTTTTTCGCCTCCGCCCTCCGGCTCCGGCCCACCGCAAACCTTGCGGCTCCGCGGCTCCGGCTCCCGGCTCCGGCTCCGGCTCCGCCATTTTAAGATTGCAGAGTACTGAAAGAGTGTTCTACTGTACTCGTGGTGCATGGCTGGGCGAGAAGTATCATCAAAGCCTTTTTCATCGGACAGAAAGAAAAGATTCGTCCCTTTAAGACTGGGAGACAACAAGATTCTTTTAGTTAGTTCTCATAACTCAATTCTGTCCTCCAAATTTTGTACCAAAGTTCTAGCTCTCTTTTATGCCTTCTAAGTGGTTAAAACTATAAAATGAAGCTGTCCTTTTCCTTACTCCATGATTGTTTTTAGTAGATGTGAAAGATGTAGATATGTCAACTGCATAACAGGTGTATTTCAGTAAAAACCGTATCTCCAAGAGAGCTAATAGAATCAATACGGAGTTATTAAGGATCTTCTCAGACCCGTGGATTTGTTGCTGGACCTGGTGCTGCGTGCTGCTGCCTATCAAAATCCGTGGTAATACTTCAGATCAAGTTCAGTTGCTCGGCGATTTGATAAGCTTCAACACCTTATCGGTGATTTTTTCTTCATCTTTCCGCTGGCTCTAACATTTCCAGCAATATTTTGAAGTGCTGCGATGTTTTGACATATCCAAGGTCGTTGGATGGAGAGCTTTCAACTGGCTCTTAAACATCCAAAGTACTTCGTCGAATCAATATCATCAGCATGATGATGACGACTTACATGCCGCTGAATGTAGACTGAAAAGGCCTTTTCTTGTGGCGGTAATTTCCTCATACTGGGAAAGTTTCTAAATGCTTGCACTTCCGTCCAAAGTGCCCTTAATACACTCGATGCACTTTGTGTTGTTCAGACCATCTTGGTCTGTACAAGGCTTGGGATGTTTGGCCATTATTTTCTCTCAAGACCGACTCTTCGAAAAAACGTAATTAAGTCCTTATAGTTCCACAGATTGAGGATCTTGGTAAGTGTTCAAGTTCAATTTACTACTAGATTTTGTTTGTGTGAAGAGTAATGAAAGAACAATGCTTTTTTTATACTTTTCCGCAATATTGCTTGGAACCTCCTCCTTTTGCCGACACATCGTAGAAC
>JABUQX010039411.1:10000-12752 GCA_015478945.1 Trachelipus rathkii
CCGTCAGAACAGCGTTTGGCTTAGGAATGGTTCCATGTACAAGCGGGAGTGAGATAGGAAGGAGTTTTGTCTCCTCTGTGTTTATCATATATATGATGGTTATCCGGAGAGTTGTTGGAGGAGGATAGTCGGAATTGCTAGGCGATATGCAGCATTGACATAGGCAGTGAGTCGGACAACTGACAGAGCGACTCGCAAGAGCGTTGGATAGGTAGGGACATTATTTTCATAGAGAGGATAAAAATAAATAAGGAAAGACGGAGGTGATGAGATCTCTAGAGAAAGAGAGTTGGTTTGACATCGTGATAGAGGGGAAAGGTTGAAGGAAGTGGAAAAATTTAAGTACGTGGGTGTGACTGTAAACGTGACGGAAATGGCCGGAGAGAATGAGGAGAGAATAAACAGGTTTCGAGGGGTGTGGGACAGTTGTGATGATTCTGAAAACAGGCAATGCTACCAGGGATGTTAGTTTGTATAACGACAATACTAAGACCTACTCGTTCGTATATGGGGTCGTAGCTTGGACCCTTAGCCACCAGAAAAAAAAGCAAGATTGCTGGCATCAGAAATGAGATGCTGAGACTGATAGCGGATGGACAGAAGGAACGAAGAGAAAAGTCGAGAATTAGGCGAGCTTGGAATAGAGCGCCATTGTTGCTTAATAGAGAGACAAAGCTAGGTGGTTATGGCCATGTCCGAGAATGAATGAGGAGAGATACCCCCCCCGGCGAGATTCTACGACTGGCAGCCAGAAGGAGGAAGACCTGCTGGGAAAGAAGAAGATGGAGGGATGGTGTTGCAGCGTCGATGGGAAGCGAGGAAGATCTTTGCCGAGGTGAAGAGGAAGGAGTCTACCGAGAAAGATCCGCATGGAGGGGCTTTGCAGGGAACAGGGCTGAGCCCTATTCTCAGCGCTTGGTGAGAAAAAGGTGAGAAATATGATATATATAATATTAATATATATATATATTATATTATATATATTATATATATAAATATATTAATATAGACTTATAAGTATATATATATATATAATATATTATATATATATTATATATATATTATAATATATAAATATATATAATATATATATATATGAGTCATGAGCCTGATTCAAAGGTGACCTGTTTGCGGGATGCGGATTGCGGATCTTAAAGAGGGACGAGGATGCGGATGCGGATCTTAAGGTAAAATAGGATGCGGATGCGGATGTTACTTGCATTGAATTAAAGAATTATATATTATTAATATATATAATAATATTAATAATTATATATATATATATATATATATATATATATAATATATATATATATATATAATATGTATATACATATATATGATATACCTGATATAATATATATATATTTACAGTTGTCAACACCACCACAGTCAGAGCCCGATTCAAGGAGGGTGTTGCACACCTCAGATATTCATCAACTAACGCAAAATTACGCAGATGGAGCACAGACGCAGGGCTTTATAAAGTGAGGGAGATTAAATCAGCAGGAAACACAGCAAGATGAAGAGAATGGCTCAGAACAGAGGTGGCGGAATAGGAAAGCACCGCAGCGAACTTAGTCTGGAGCTTCCCATATCAACACAAAACTCATGCGCTGAAACAGCACCCCTTTTGCTACGAGGGAGTCGTAAGTGGTGGTACGCGAGTGATAAGCTCCTCGAGCACCTGCCGCTGCAGTAGCCTATAGAAAAGAATAAAGCACCACATCGGCCCGTAAGATAGAAGGGTCAGTGAACTGGAAGGCAGAACAGTTTATAGCCTTTTGGCCTTTGCCTAAACCCTATCCAAAAGCGGGTGAAACCAGAGCCCCCCCCCTGATATGAGATCAGTACTCCATACAGGGTGGATGAGGCCCTTGATAGCTGGAGCAACGAGAAGAGGAAAAAAAAAGTCGTCGCAGCCTAAACAGAACTCCAGTTTCTTTGAAGCCGCCCTAGCACTCTTCTGATTTGATAGCCCTAGATATTTTGTTTTATATGTTAAGGCCAAGGATGTTTATATTGTCAACAGGAGAACGAGAGAATCGTTCGAAGAGAGACCAGATTTGAGCCTTTTAGCCTGGAGCTTACCAGAGTGTTGGTTTTTTAAAGATGAATTTCACAAGGTTGAGCGACCCCACCAGGAATTCTATCCAGATCATCAGATAGAATCGAAGATTAAGACGAGAAGCATTTAGAGTAAAAGAAGGAGCAGAATTGAAATGTTGAAGAATGAAAGGTCGATTCATCGGTATAACGAGTGAATAGGGTTAGATGTGCAGCTGAGAAAATCATTATGAAAAGTAGGAATAAAGTAGGGAGATAAGACAGAACCCTGAGGACACCACTTTTGACAGAAAACAGCCGATATTGAGTTATTTGAAAGAAAACTAGACATAGTAACAAAGAGAAGGGAGGAAACCAAAGGAGGGAGCTGGAGAGCAGGGACTCGTGTCATCCCGGCATGCTTTTGGATATGTCAAGCGCACCACGCAAGTCTCCCGTAATTCCTAAGGGCGGAAAACCATAAATCAGTTAGATAGAAAGTATGTCACCAGTTCTCGAGCCTCGAAAGCCGTACTGGCGATCGGAAAGAAGGAATGAGATTCCAGACTGGTCTAAGAAGTGAGAGGTTGAGAGGTTTTGTTCAAGATCTTCAGATAGAATACATGGAGAGCATATATGGGCGATAGTTAGAGAACGATCAGAGCGGCTTCCTTTTTTTCGGAACAGGTTGGAATGTGCGTTCTCC